>OZ018335.1:87852568-88126463 GCA_963969495.1 Ceratothoa steindachneri | reverse complement strand
CAGGAATCTGAGGATAATTAGAATCTCCTCAGCTTCCCTGTGCAGTTATATCATCATCATTGTCATCGACATCATTGAACTGCACAGGCAACATCATCTACAATCATCATTCTTCAATCAAAACAAAACTATTTCCAGGTGAGTAAACATTATACAATAAAATAATTTAATGTGCTCTGATACTTTATTTCGTACTGTATGTGTTCATGAACATGACAAAACATAACTTCTTGAATTAATATGGGGAGTGTATTATGATGTTTTGGAAGGGTTGGGGGTGTTTTGGGGGTAACGCCAACTATCCGCGGTTTTTCAATATTCACAGGGGTTCATGGTCCCTATCCCCGGCGAATATGGGGGGTCGACTGTATCTTCTGAAATGTCTTCAATTCGTCTCGTAACAGTTCTTCGAGACAAACTGATATGATCAAACTCTTGCTTCTTCTCTGGATACAATACCCCAACAACAGAGATTAAACACTCTTTGACAAATTCACCATCTGAATAGCATTTAGAATGCTTGACAATTTTTTCAGACACAATATAACTTGCAAGGACAATATCATTAGACCTTTTCTGTCTTTTTGAAAAAAAGAAAAAAAAAGTAGTCCATTTAGTCTGCCACATCAATTTTTCCATTTTTTTCTTTCAAACCTCCCCTGTAAGTTTCTCACACTTAAAATGCTTAGTATTATAATGGCACTTGACATTATATTTTTTAGGAACAGCAACCACACTAGAATATATTAATTAGGCTTACAGGTTAATTGTTGCATTCAATAAAAAATAATCATGTCCACCATTCCTGAAACACACATTCGTATGATCTTTTATTTGAAGAAGACATTGTAATGTTAGGGCCTGGTTCTGCAACTTTTAAGAAAATGTCAAACTTTAAGAAATGCACAAACACACAAGAAACAGCAGGCAAAAGATTTACTGTATTAATCCACAATGCACAATTCTAAGACTGCGAGTGGGTGATGACAGATGTCCACTTAAAAACATTGGTAATTCATTCGAGTCTCCAATTAGTGGCGGAAGTTATGAAATTATGCAAATAAGCATGTGTGAAGAAAATACATTTTTATGATGTAAACTAATTGGTTAAAGTTACCTCTTCTATGCAATTCAAATTTGTAAGTAAACACTGAATTGTTACCTTATATTTAAAAATATTGAAGTTGTAAAATGTAAGAGAACATTTAAATTCATGCACAAGTCACTTTAATTGGGATCAAAAGCAAAGGTTTGCATGCTTATCATTTGTGAAAGACAGAGTGTGAGTCTGCCGGATGCATGCCTCTACAATCTCATTAGGTGACTAAATTTAGAGTATGGGACTGAATTTCATTATATAGGTACATTGATTTGAAGATCATATTTAAATTTTTTTTTTAAACAAACCTACAATATTAATTTTACAATATAAATTACAACATTGACTTTTTGAGACTACTTATATGGGGTTTTAAATAAATTGTCTAGACTGACCGAGGGTCAGAAAAAATGTTGCCATGGGCCAAATTGGGCCTGTGGGCCAGGAGTTGCCCATATATGATATAGAGAATGAGCTCCTCAACCAGCATCTGAATCTTTATCATGCAAGGGTGGAGTCACCTACGATTCAGAGCTGGCATCACTGGGGTAGCATTCTTATTTTGACCCACAGGGAATCTAAATGAAACTGAAAATAAACAATGATGCATCTTACATATTCTGACAACAGAATTTTCCCAAGTTCTAATTTAACTGTCGATCTTCTCTTCTCTTCATCTGTCTTATATTTCCAGTATAGCCATTGTTCCATTGTACTTGGACCAACCATTTCCCTAAAAAGAAAAAAAAATTTCACTTTTGAACAGAATCAACAAATGACTATAAACCTCACATTTTATTTACAAAGTCCAATGCCCATTTCACCTCCAGACGGGGATACAAAGAAATACAAAATAATGAGAGGAGAAAGGATGGATAGGCTGAAAAAATCAATAGTAAAAAAGTAGCCAGGGAGGGAAGTACGAGAGTGTACAAGTAATCTTTGGTCTTGAGTCTAGTAAGCAAGCTTGCTAAGCACACACAAAAAATAAGACTAGAAAACTGTGCATATGTATGTACTCACAGATGGATCTATTATGAGTGTTTTGTAGTTATAAAACACAATTCCTTCACAGTGTAGTGCCAGAATGAGGCTAATGGCCTAATATAAAATGTGTGGATACTAATTTAGTGAAAGGAATAATTTTATATTTTAACCCTCTATATTTCCTCTACTTGGAGCGGGGGAGGGTGACTTCCACTTGACCAAAGGAAAAACAAAAATCATTGATTGAAAGCAGGATAAAAGAGCAGACTCGAGTCATTTCTTGAGTTCACAAAGTAAGTACTAAAAATCTTAAGGGCCAATCTAGCGACTGCCTACTATGGCAAAAGTCGCTGTAATTCCTGGAAGGCCTAATACTAGGCTATGTTAAAAAAAAGTTAAAAAAAGATAAAAAAAGAATGAAAGCAAAAAAGCAACAAGGAGGATGCGCACTCCGGCATCGGAGAAAGGCCCGCTTCCATCCGGTGAGGGACATGCAACCTACAAAAAACAATCAAATAAAGTGGAGGAGGCCAGACTCATCCAAACTCATATAGTCAGCAATTTTGTACGAACGAACCAGTCGTGAGTACAAGGGACAAACGGTAGCAACCTCGCTAATTCCGATACCAGGGCAGGTAGCGAGGGCGGAGATCACCCAGACTGGGAAATTAAACAAGAATGTGCTAAACAGTTTGGGAGACAACGCAGTCGTCACAATAAGGGGCAGGCGAAGCACTCCATCAAATAGCGGTGCGTCCCGCGACTAAGTCCAATTCGGAGACGGCAAAAATCTACCTGGATCCGTCGCGGCATCAGGGGGGTAGGTCCATGGGAACAGTCGCGGCGCAATGGCACACAACTTTAAGTTCCCCTCGACCGTCTCTCATTTTCTTTACTAAGCAGCAAGGAGAGCTACCCATATTCCTGCCATGCGAGGAAGAGCGAAATGCTGGTCTAGTCGCCCAGTCCTCACAGACTCTTTGGTGCCCTCATTCCCGGCAATTCATACATGTCCAGGAACCCAGCAGAAGATAATCTCGACATCCGCCCGGCTCGTCAAAGCCGTGGCGTCACGGATATCGCGAACCAGGGGATGCGGAGATTCCAATTCTCCGAATTAGCACTTAGGGAGCTTTGTGATTCCCTATAAATCACAATCCAGTCTACGAACCAGGCACATCGCGTTATCTCCCGTACCCAGCGGTGTATTGCAACCAGCTCGGCCGTGAAGACAGACGCAGCGCCTGTCAGAGCCCAGGGTAGGCAAATAAAAAAACCTGGGTTTTATTGGACTATTTTCAAATAAAATTTGAAAAAAACCCGGGTTTGGTTGTTTTTTTCAAGAAATGAATGTTACTTATCTTTATTTTATTCAAAATTCATATTTATGTTTATAATTTCAACAAATATGTATCAAATTAGGGTTATTTCTCTAATACTGACTCATAATAATTCATCTCTCCTTCTACAGGTTATGGCTATCATGGGCACCTAAAGTTCTCGATTAGTGATCTGTTACTGTGATCTTTGCTTATTATAATATAATTATTAATCTAATTAATTATTGTATAAAAATAGAGATAGCTATTCTTTTTCTATGTTATTCTAGTGCTTGTAGCATTTTCGTTTTTTGAAAAACCCAGGTTTTTTTTCAAAATTACTTTTTTTTCAAGAAATGAATGCTACTTATCATTATTTTATTCAAAATTCATATTTATAATTTCAACAAATACTGAATCATAACGCAGGGGAACAATTCTAATCACATTTTCTGGTCACTTAGATTTATCTGCCAATTTTAATTCGTTTTTCCATGCTGATTTCAAATACATAATCCATTTTTACCTACATGCTACAGTGGTTCTGTAATTTCTATTTTCTTTATTTCCCTGAAAACTGCCCTCCGGACGGACAGAGAGGGTGCTTATAGAAAGCAAATACTTCACAGTACATAGTAGTAAGATAGTAATAAGAGTTATTGTGCAAAATATTGACATTATTGTTTCTTTTTTCAGGTCTCATGTTAGAGTGATGGCTTCGTTAAGAGGAAGCTACATATGTGGCTGTTACATGCTGTTTGCCATAGTTGTGTGGAACATCTTCGTGAGTGGACGAAAGGAAAGAGAAATGGTCTTCCTTTTGGAATCCTCATGGTGTGGCGAGAGCCAAAGGATCATGTATCGGACTGTTATTTCTGTCTGGTGCAAACTAAAGGGATTGGCAAGAAAAATCGGTACAAGATCGACTATCCCAACATTCCCTCGGCGATCCGGCCAGTACCTCATTCTGAGTCTTTACTAGTTCCGAATTTCAGTGGATATGCTTCCGCCGAGGATGAAAATGATGTACCCGATATGGATGTCCACGGAATAGATTCAGAGTCTGCAGATTCATCATCAGATGCTGAACAGTCATTAGCTCCTCACTGTTTCAATCAAGATGATTTGAATGATTTGATACATGATTTGGCTCCTTCCAAGAAAGCTGCAGAACTTTTACCTTCCAGGTTGAGTGAAAGACATATGCTTGACAGCTCTGTACGGGTATCATATTACCGAACAAGGGAGAGTACATCTGTTAAGTATTTCTCGGAGGACAAACAATTTGTATACTGCCACGATGTTCCTGGTCTGTTTACTGAGTTGGGACTTGGCACCTATAGCCCTGCTGAGTGGAGACTGTTTTTGGATAGGTCCAAGCGTAGCCTCAGGTGTGTCCTTTTGCATAATGACAATGACTTTGGTGCAGTTCCTCTCGGTCACTCTGTCTATCTGCGAGAAACTCACGATGACATAAGAATGGTCATGGATTTACTTAAGTACCATGAACACAATTGGATCATATGTGTAGACCTTAATATGGTCAACTTCCTCATTGGCCAGAGGAAGGGATATACAAAGTTTCCATGCTATATCTGTGTGTAGGACAATCGAGACCGTGACAAACACTGGTCACCAAAAGATTGGCCAGTTCGGCAAACTTTGGAAGCAGGAATGCCAAACATTGTTAATGAGCCAATCGTAAGTCGAGAGAAGATCGTTTTCCCTCCACTTCATCTCAAACTGTGGTTGATTTAGCAGTATGTCAAGGCGTTGAACACTGACAATGATTGGTTTCAGTACATAGTATTGGCGTTTCCTGCTTTGTCATATGAAAAAATTAAAGCAGGAGTATTTGATGTTACCCAAATCTGAAGACTTCTGAGTGATTCTAGATTCGTGAACACCATGAATGAAAAAGAGAAGGCAGCCTGGCTCTCATTTTCTGCCATTGTTCGTAACTTCTTGGGAAACAAAAAAGCGCATAACTACGAGGATCTGGTTAATAATATGCTTTCAGCATATCGTGATCTGGGATGCAACATGAGTGTGGAGATGCATTTCCTAAATAGTCACCTCGACCTATTCCCAGAGAATCTGGGAGCCGTGAGCCATGAACAAGGGGAATGCTTCCATCAGGCTTTGATGACGATGGAAGAGCACTACCAAGGTAACTGGGATAGACACATGATGGCGGACTACTGCTGGACGATTAGAAGAGATCAGCCAGAGAAGACTTAGAAGAGAAAGTTAAAAATGCAAATTTTTACCCGATTGAAATCAAGAAGAGGTCATCCAGCCTGATGTACGGTCATTAATAAATTAGCATCAATTTGATTACAGCATTTGTAATCCTAATGTGTAATTCAAGTTTCTTCTCATATGCAATAAAAGGTTTGTGCAAAAAATAATGCATAAGGATGAGTCAAAATTACTTCACAGCATGATGATAGGCATGATAAAATGAAAATTATTGTATAATATTAGTTATTGATATTACGAAAAATCTGTAGCATTTAGAGAGAATCTGATTTCAGATTTGAATTCAGTATGCTCGAATTAGGTAGGAAAATGTACTTTTGTCAATTCACCAAATACATTGTTCCCCAGTATAATTTATCACTCCTACAGGTTATGGCTATCATGGGTATCCAAAATTCTCGATCGGGGATCTGTTACTGTGAACTGTTCTTACTATAATATAATTATTAAACTAAGTAATTATTAATATTATATAAAAATAGAGATAGCTATTCTTTTTCTATGTTATTCTAATGCTTGTAGCATTTGTTTTTTGAAAAAACCCAGAATAAAACCCGGGTTTTATTGGGCTTTTTCATAATTTGTTTTTTTTTGCCAACTCTGGCAGAGCCCCACTAAATTCAAAACAAATGGGATATGGCGTGGCAAACGACGCCCTCTTTGGAATTAGAGCCAGCCGTATACATTGGCACGGTTCCAGCGTGACATGAAGTGAAGTGTGCTCCAAAAAGGCTGAACGGAACAGAGGGAGGCGCCGTGCTCGCACCTCCAGGCGAATAATGCACTGTACATGCTGCAGAACCAGTGGCATCTCGAAAAAAAAAGGATTGATAAAAAAGGCAGCAGCCCTATCAACGCCCCATGCACTCAACGTCAGGGAACGAAGAATATCTATGGCGCGGGTACAAGAGACCCTAAGGCTGCGAATATGAGCCACCCAGGTGAGGCGTCGGCCAAATACAAGACCAAGGAAATGGTGGGATTCCACTTCCAGGAGAACCACATTTAGAAACAAGTCTGCGTCAGGGTGGAGCTGTGGATAGCGACAGAAGTACACCACCCCAGTCTTGGCCAAGAAAGACCGAAGCCTGTGCGCTTCGGCATAGCAAGAGACGCGGTTCAATTCCTGTTGGAGTCGACGCTCCAGAGTTGGCATCTGGGCCGCGCCAAAAGAGATCGAAAGGTCGTCCACGTAGAGGGTAGTGAGAACATCTTCCGGCATCACCGAGATGATGCCGTTGATGCTCAGGGCAAAGAGTGTGACACTGAGGACACTTCCCTGCGGGACACTTTTCCTGCCCTATTGGGCCGTTGACGAAAAATTCAGATATAAAGATTGGATGTCGTCCCCTCACCCCCCTCGTGAGTAGACTCTCCATGATACCGTATCACTATTCGGTATCATAGGCCTTCTCCAGATCGAAAAACACCGTGGCGTAGTGCTGTCTACGAAGGAAAGCCTCGCAGACGGCATTTTCCAGTCGGAGCAGAGCATCCGACGTGGAGTGGAACTTGCGGAAGATGCACTGTGTAGAAGACAGATGAACTCCGCTCTCCAGGAAAAAGGCTAATCTAACATTTACCAATTTCTCCATCAACTTGCACACGCAAGAGGTTAGAGAGATTAGGCGGAAACTGGCCGGAGTAGAGTGATCTCTCCCCGGTTTGCGAAAGGGGAGCACAGTAGCGATTCGCCAGGAATCTGGGAGGAGACCCTCCACCCAGACTAGTCAAGGTGCACGCACTCGTCCCGAGTACAAGGGACAGGCAGTAGCGACCCCGCCCATCCCGGTACCGGGAAAGGTAACGTGCGTGAAGATCACCAAGACTAAGACATTCGACAAGAATGTGCCGAACAATCTGGGGTACGACTCAGTCGTCACAATAGGGCGCAGGCGAGCGCTCCATCAAATTGCGATGCGTCACACGAGTGTGTCCGATTCGGAAACGACAGAAACCGACCTGAAGCCGTCGCAGCATTGGGGGATAGGTCCATGGGAACAGTCGCGGCGCAATGGCACGCAGCTTCCCTTCGGCCGTCTCCCATCTTCTTGCAAAGCAGTCCGAAGAGCTGCCCGTATACCTGCCATGTAGTTGGTGTGAGGAAGAGCGAAACGCAGGTCCGGTCGCAGAGTCCTCGCGGACTCTTTGGCGCCCTCATTCCCCTAATTCCTACATGTCCAGGAACCCAGCAGAAGATAATCTCGACATCCGCCCGGCTGGCCAAAACCGTGGCGACACGAGAACCAGGAACGGAGAATATTCATGGCGCGGGTACAAGAGACTCTAAGAAGGCGAATATGAGACTCCCAGGTGAGGCGTCAGTCAAATACAAGACCAAGGAAACGGTGCGATTCAACCACATCCAGGTGCACCCCATTAAGAAACAAATCTGGGTCGGGGTGAAACCGTGGATGGCGGCAGAAGTGCACCACCTTAGTTTTGGCCAAAGAAAACAGAAACCTGTGCGCTTCGGCATAGCGAGAGACGCGGTTCAATGCCTGTTGGAGTCGACGCTCCAGAGTTGGCATCTGGGCCGCGCCAAAAGAGATCGAAAGGTCGTCCACGTAGAACGTAGCGAGAAGAACATCTTCCCGCAGCACCAAGGTGATGCCGTTGATGCTCATGGCAAAGAGTGTGACACTGAGGACACTTCCCTGTGGGACACCCTCTTCCTGCTCCTTTGGGCAGGAGAGGGCTCCCCCCACCCGTACGCGGAATCGACGATCTCGCAAAAAATTCAGATATAAACATTGGGAGGTGTCCCCTCGCTCCCATCGTGTGGAGAGTCTCCATGATACCGTATCGCCATGCGGTATCATAGGCCTTCTCCAGATCGAAAAACACCGTGGCGTAGTGCTGTCTACGAAGGAAAGCCTCGCAGACGGCATTTTCCAGTCGGAGCAGAGCATCCGACGTGGAGTGGAACTTGCGGAAGACGCACTGTGTAGAAGACAGATGAACTCCGCTCTCCAGGAAAAAGGCTAATCTAACATTTACCAATTTCTCCATCAACTTGCACACGCAAGAGGTTAGAGAGATTGGGCGGAAACCGGTGGGAGTAGAGTGATCTCTCCCCGGTTTGCGAAAGGTGAGCACAGTAGCGATTCGCCAGGAATCTGGGAGGAGACCCTCCACCCAGACCTGTTGAAAAAATCTAACAGAAAGGCCATGCCTCGCTCACCCAGGTGTTGAAGCATGGCGTACGGGACATCGTCGGACCATGGGCGGTGTCCGCGCACGAAGGAAGAGCGGAACGAAACTCACTCACAGTAAACCTGTCGTTGGAGGGTTCTCCACCTCTGGAGGTAAAGTCCAGCCGGCGGCCTTCCGCGACATCACGACGTGCATTGAATGCTGGCGGAGCAGCATCCCGGCTAGAGAATGCGGAAAAAGCGGTTGCTAAGGATTCCGCCACGGACGCGGGGTCCGAGATTGCGGTCCCATTCTCCTGGAGAACGGGAGGGGGGTCCTGCGAGAACTTGCCCCGAATCCTTTTGACTCGCTTCCACACCTCTGCCAGAGGGGTCTTCCGTTAAGTGAAGACACGTATGCCCGCCAAGAAGAGCGGCGGGCGTGCTTCGAAATATACCGGAACCTAGCCCGACGAAATTCAGCGACAGTGAAATCGTTCAGGCGGCGGTTATAGCGCATGTACGAATAACACTTTTGTTTGAGGGCCGTCTCATACTCGGCCGACCATTGGAGTGGTCAGCGTGCAAAACGGCCAGACCTTCTGGGAATAGTAGTCAGGCCCGCGGCGATGAGGTTGCCGGAGAAGAACTCAACGGCCTCATTTACCGACCTAAATCCTCGACTGAGATAGAGAATTCAGTCATTTCCTGAAATGCAGGCCACCGCGCCCGCGCCAAGCACCACCGAAGTAGTCTCTCTCGCGGCAGTTGCCCTGAAAATGATATTTGAATGGGAAAGTGATCACTACCATGGAGGTCATCAACCACCCCCCAATCAAAATCAGGCTGTGCATCCGAAGAGCAAAAAGATAGATCAAGGCAAGAAAATGAAGCGGTTCTCGGGCAGTGATGCGTAAACTTATCCACATTTAGGACATCTATCTCAAGCTCTTCGAACAGATCGGCATAGACTTGTCCCTTGGGATTTATTGAGTAATCTCCCCAGAGAGGATGCCGGCCGTTCAGATCTCCAAGCAAGAGAAAGGGCCTCGGCAACCGTGCCACGACGCGGCGGAAGTCCCCCGCGTCGAAGTCAGCTGACGGTGGAATGTACGCAGAAATGATAGTATACGTCCTATCCAGGTGAAGATGAACAGCCACTGCCTGAAAGGAGGTACCTTGACCGCCCCATGGTCGCCCAGCTCTGAGGTGATGTCCTCTATGGAGTAGTCAACGAGTTCCCTTGCATAAACTACTCCTTTCACAAAGTTCATGGTAGAGTGCGGCGTCACACTCACCGGGGTGCCAGCAAGTGTCCGAAGAGCACTTATCTTGGCCGCCTCGGAGGGATCCGCCGCATTCGCCAGAATGCTCCCCGTCCGATAATCGGGTCACCTTCGGCTCTCTACCAATTACCCTAGCTAATGCTCTCCTCTGATGGATCAGATTGCCGTTGGCCAACATGCTGCCATCAGTGGAGCGAATAACGAGGAAGCGTTTAAAGCCAGCGGGCTCGAAAACGCCAGGTAGGCTCTGAATGAGGGTCCCCGATGTTATCGAGGCTCCACCCTGCGCTCTTTTGGTCTTAGTCGGGGGCTCCGCACCAGGGGGGGCAGAGGGGCCGGATGTGCTGATCTTGGCTTGGTCGCTTACCAAAGTGGCAGCAGATCCATCCGTCCCCGCAGGCCCCGCGGGTGGAGAGTAACCCCGAGTCTTTTTAGTCTTTTTCCTCATCTTTTTAGGAGAGGAGGGCGGGGAATGAACCCGTTTCTACCCTCCACCGGGAGGAGCCCCCAGGCCAGATGGACTGGCCTCAACCAGGTCCTTCTCCGAAATGGAGAAGCTCCTGGCAGTCGTAGGAGATCCCTCCCCTCCTTGTACATCGTTGAAAACCCTAGCCATTTGAGGAGGACCTTGTATAGGGGCGGATTCGGGTTCGGTGCTTGGCGCCGAGCCCGGATTCCTCCCCCATGGAACGCCTTACCGTCTGAGGCTGGGTTGCCTCAAGGACCATGTCTATCTCAGGGTAAGCCTCCAGTTGCCCGCCTCCCCTCACGACATCGCAGGTACGTTGGCATCATTGTCAATTATCAGGTGGTGTAGGGAGGCACAGGCCTTGACCCCGGCAAGGTTCAATAGCATTGCCAGCAAGTCTTTTGAGGAAAGCGACCGAAGGGGCCTTGGCTTCCCACTCCCCCCTAAGGGGGTTTGCCCTACCGAGCTGCTTCAGTGGGGAGCGGTCGGCTATAGGTTGCCTGCTGGCTTTCTTGGCAGTCCCCTTGGAAAGAAAAGGGGGAACTGCCGCTGGAAAAAGGGAGGTGCCCGAAAGCACTTCCAGAGAAGGGGGTGAGGGGGAGTCCCCCTACACCCGTAGGCGTATGAGAGGAGTAAGCCTCCTCTCCGGTTAGAGAAGTTTGGAGGGTTCCCTGCACAAGCACAGGGGGAGGGGACCTCCATTTTTTCTTTGGAGCTGCCTGAGGGCGGCTCCGTCGATGTAGAAGGGAAAATTAAGGGAAGATTTTTATTTTTCTCATTATTGGGCATGGTGACCCTAAATTTTCTAGGGAAAGCAATAGCTCATCACCCCTCGCAGTAGCCTGCACTGCAAGGGGTGCGTACAGGCTTGGCAGATCCAACTGCGGCCATTCAGGACCACCCCTCCCGCCTGGTGGCCTGGAGGTCCATCGGCATGGCAGCTCCACCTTGGCCACAACGTAAAATTGATAGAGTGTGAAGATGAAAGGAAAAGGAATGTGAGGAAGGTATGGGTGGGGATGAAGCACGTTGTTAAAAAAAACAATCCCGAACCGGAGCTCAGGGGTTAGGGAACATTGTCCCCTCCCCCCTCAGCCCCGATCCGGGACGGTTGGCTGAGAAGAAGGTCAGCATCTACCTTATGAAATTAGAGGCTGACCAGAGAAAGTTGTGGGAGAGGTTGTATGAAAAGCCAGGAAACCGGAGGGAAACAAGTGTTTTGAAGGAAGGAGAAGAGGCTAATCTGGGGTCGGACAGGGTGCTGAGTCCCGTTAGCCATGCGGCCAGGATGGCATATCGCCGCGCTCCTTACGGGGGAGCAAGTTTAGAAAGGGGCAGGAAGGCATGTAATAAAGAGAAATAGAGATCGGCGGGTTGACTAACTAACATGGTGGGTGATCACCTTTATTATCATACCATAGTGCTAGGAGAACCCAGGATAGTATGCATTCACCAAGGAACCATGGTTACTTGACCGAACTCTGTCCAGGTAAAAACAGGCTTCCTGGTACAAAGTGAGGGTAGAAATGGTTGAGGGAAAAGCCATAATAATATAAATTAATAATGAAAATAAATAACACTACTAATAATAATACCCAGTAATAGTAATACAGGGTGACCCCCTCAAAACGGGCCACAACTTTCGATAGGCATCATTTCTTATTTTTCTGTAAGGATTGCATGAAACTTTGGTGATAACTAGTCCATTGCGTTTAAAAAGCTCATATCAAAATATGAGTCTTCGGACTGTTTTTCTTTATTCTAGAGCACGTGTTCGAGATGCCCTCTATCGTATTTAGCTCTCTGCATTTCTTGAGGTGCAGCACAAAGTTGTCCATGCCGTCCTTACAAACCTACCGACTAATGGCATCTGATCTCATCCCTGATGGCTTTCTTGAGTTCCGTGATGGTTATTGGTCTCCTGCGTATGCTCTGCTTTTAAGGTAGCCCCAGAGAAGAACTCTGGGGGCTAAGGTCTGGGCTGTGAGGTGCCCACTCAAAATCAGCCTTGAGACTAATCACACGGTCACCAAAGTTCTCTTTCAGGCAATCTCGGGACAGGTTTGAGGTGTGAGAGCTTGCTCCATCTTCTTGGAACGATAACTTCCCCATATCCGAAAGGAACAGGGTCTACAGCATCCTCTTGAAGGTTTTGAGGACAACATACCGCTTCTTGGTGAGTGTCACTGTCGCGCGATTCCTCGAAGAAGAATGGTTCGATGATGCCTCTGGCTGAGATTGCAGTCCATTCCGTGCACTTAGGGGAGTGTAGGGGCTTGCTGGCTATATTTCCTTCAAGATGGAAGTGAATTTCATCTGAGGTCCAACAGAGGTTAAGGAAAGTTGGGGTCTCCTGAATCTTCTCCAGTATCTTGACCACCATAGCCTTTCTCTGCTCCTTGTATGAGGCTGTAAGAGTCTGCTTCGTCTGTATTATGTATGGGTAGGCCTTTACATCCATTACTAGCACTCTCCTGCAAGTCTCACGGGATATACCGAGGGGCTGACTTCGCTTGCGCACAGAGCGTTTTGGACTCTGCTGAACTAAATCTCTCACGCCATCGACCAGCTCAGCTGTACGCTTCCTAGGGCGTCCTGAATGGCTTGGACGGTTGTCACTGGCTGCAGTGAGGTTCCCATATTTCTCGAAGTCGTCTACCCAGTCCTCAATTCTGCTCTTGGAGGGAAGCTTTTTCACATTCGAACTGATGCACGAAAGTGTCCTGCACTTTCTTGAACGAGCCTGTCTTGGAGTAATGTTTGACGCAGTATATTCTTTGCTGGAGATCCCATTGAGATATCTAGTTGTGTTCACAGGCGTTGCTTCTGTCATGTTTTGCAAACTCAGGGTGATTAGTGAATGAATGAAGGATATATCACAAAAAGTGTGTGCAGGCCCATTTTTTTTTTGGGGGGGGGCACCCTGTATACAATAATTATAATGCATAATAATAATTATAAAAATAATACTAAATAATGGTAATAATAATAAAAATAACCCAACAATTTCCCAGGACTATTCTGAGAGTTCAAGTCAACCCAGTGGTGGGGCTTCCCTAAGTTGAACAACACTGAACTAGGCACAAACCATGGCTAAAATAATACCTATACATAGATTTAAACAGTGCAAAATAGTGCCCTATGAAATGCAACTGGCTGGACAAAAAATACCCCGATATACCACTACCATGCCGAAACAAAAGTCTTCACAGTTCCTCAGTAACCTATTGTTCCCTCACGCACCCTAAACGCCTTCTTTCCTAGCCACTTCCAGTGCCCTCTTACTAGATACCCAACTCAAACCCGTCTTAGCCAGAACAATTATGAGGCAAGCTACCCAGTCTACCCATATAGCACTTCAAAACAAACCGAAAAATGCCCTACTCCAAAGACAATCATGAGTTTCACCACCCAGCTCTACATTAAATCCTGAATGCAACCTGAACACAGCACCCATCTCATCCTATCCTTCTCCGCTCGGCTATGTCAGAACATCTCTTAGAGACCTCTGGAGAAGACCACATTCCATGGCAGCCTTATTGAATGCTGCTGGGTTCGATTGAAGAGAACACGGAGAGTGACAAAGTAAGTCTTTTACCATATGGTTGAGCTTAGATAGAGATAAATAAAAGTTTGTATAATGACTGGTTTCAAGAAATGATGCACTGGAATTATTATATAACTATTTTGAGTTTAAGTTTTAAGGTAAGGAACCAGTGGGTTGCTGCCCAATCCAAGTGGATTCCATATGGCAGCTAGGATGAAACGAGAAATATCATCTATAAAAGATGGAGGAGACCACTTTGTGACAAAAATTTAAAAAAATGACGGGCTAAAAGATTCCTCCGCCAATATGAATCGAAGACGGGTGTGTTGAGGAATAGTTAAAAGGGTCGGAAAACAGGACAACCGGAGAATGGTAAAATTGCTACAATTCAATAAAAGGTGGGAAACAGATTAGTTCCCACCGCAAAAACGACAGCAAGGGCTGATATGAACATCACGCGAAACAAGATGGCCGTGAGTAAGTCTCGTGTTGCCAATGCGAACTCGGCAAAGGGCCACCTCCAACGACCGCATTCTATGACGACTCGAGGGCCAAGAGTGAATAGAATTTTTAATTTTGTATAGTTTGGATGATGAACAGTCATCCCATTCATTCTGCCACAGTTGAAAAATATACTTTCTTATTGAAGGAAAGTAGTCCCTAAAAGGCAGAGCCGAGTTCTCAGGGGACACAGAATGTGCTGAGCGGGCCAGCCGATCAGCCCTCTCGTTGCCCAGGACCCACACATGCCCAGGGACCCAGCAAAAAATAATTCTATATCGGGACGCATTTTGGATCAGCCAGTTGCAAATTTCTGTGACTAAGGGGTGGGACGCATTAAAAGATCTAATTGACTGTAAGACACTCCTTGAGTCGGAAAAAATGACAAAATCACTAAAAGGTAAAAGTTGGATGAGTTCAGCAGTAAAAATGGATGCTGCTGGCGGCAAAGATAAAGTTCGGAATTCTCCTCCTGGGTAGATGGCTGCGGCGCCCACGCCACCGTCCGACTTAGAGCCATCCGTGTATAGTGTGCAGCATTGTTTGTATGAGCTCGAATGCTCTAAGAACAGGCTGTTGATAATGCGAGGGTCCATGGAGGACTTCTCCAGGCTCCACATGTTAGTACATACTGTGGGGAGAGGAGCACGCCAACTAGGGGTCAGTAAGGATGGAAGGGTAAGGACCCTTGGAGCACCCAGGTTAGAGAGATGATCTCCTATGCCAAGGTTCAAAGGGCGGGGTAAAGATGGCAACTTATCATATGCTGCCGTTGATTCGGCAGCATACAGGCATCTGTAGACCTCTGATACAGGGTATTGCTGTACTCGGCAGAGGTATCGCATGCAGATTTGAAATCTATGGTAGGGCAAAGGGGGTACCCCACTCTCGCAGTAAAGGCTGTTGACGGGAGAAGTACGGAAAGTTCCACTAGAAAGGCGAATTCCGAGGTATCGAATGGGGTTCAGCATTTTAAGGGCTGAAGGGAAGGACGATGAGTAAATTTGACAGCCATAATCCAATTTGGATTGGACGAGGGCTGTGTATAATATCCACAATGTTTGTCGGTCACTGCCCCACGAAGTGTGTGAGAGGACTTTCAAAATGTCTAGAGCCCGCAGACAGCTTGCTCGAAGTCGGCGTAGGTGTGGTAACCAGGATAACTTTGGATCGAGAGTTACGCCAAGGAACCGAAACTCAGAGACAAACTCTATATTTTCGCCTTGTAGGAAGATAGATGGCGGAACAAGAACCCCCCCTGCCTCAGTGGAAATACATTGCTTTGGTTTTGTTCGTGGAAAAGCGGAATCCCTTAAGTTGTGCTCTTTTGGATACAGCATCGACTGCCAGTTGTAGCCGACGCGCTGCTGATGGAAGGCGAGGTGAGGAACAGTATAGTGCTAAATCATCGACAAACAGAGTTGCCGATACACCCTCTGGGAGAGACGAAATAATATCATTGATGGCAATAATAAAACATAAGACACTTAGAACACTGCCCTGAGGAACTCCCTCCTCTTGGGGTTCCAGGTCAGAGTATGCGTCTCCAACAGGTACCTTGAAGGATCGAGATGCTAAAAAACTTTGAATAAGTGACGGTAAAAGGCCTCTCATCTGCCAGACGTATAACTGCTTCAAGATGCCGTATGTCCATGTTGTGTGGTAGGCTTTCTCAATATCGAAAAATATGGCCAGGACTCGTTGCTTTAATGAGAAAGCTTTCCGGACCGATTCCTTAGAAACGTACTAGGTCAAGGGTACTATGACCTTTGCGGAAGCCACATTGAAATGGAGAGAGAAGGTGATTGGTTTCTAGGAATCAGTTTAGGCGCTCCAATACCATTTTTTCCAGCAACTTACTCAAACAGCTGGTGAGAGCTATAGGGCGGTAGTGATCTGCGTCCAAACGTCCCTGCCCGGTTTCACAAAGGAAAAGATGATCCCAATGCGCCATGATGACGGGTAAAAACCCTTCACCCATATAAGGTTGTACAAATCAAGTAAGAAGAGAGTAGAGTGTGGATGTAGGTGCCAAATCATATCGAAATGGATCTCGTCAAGACCAGGGAAAGTAGATCTGCAAAGCGACAAAGCGCTATGCAGCTCATGGATGCTGAATAGAGCGTTATATGGAAGGTTAGATTTTGTTGTGAAGTTGAGAGAATGAGATTCTTCCTTTGATTTGTAGGATTGAAAAGCCTTATCGTAACGGCTGACACTGCTGACGGCGCGGAAATGGTCAGCAAAAGCATTGCTGACCGCCAGGCCGTCATTCTCCAAGGAACCGTCTAAGTTGAGTGTGAGGGTATGATGATCAGCATAACGGCCCCTGATCTTATTAATCTTCTTCCAGATCTTAGCAGTACGTCATAGATGAAATTGATGGATCGTAACGGCGCCATGAATGTCGGCGAGCCTGACGAAGGGTTCTTTGGCGAAGCGCACGAGCTCGGTTTCGGTCGACCTTGTTGCACAAAGTTGGGTTCTTTCGGAATCGGGCATGGGCTAACTTGTAATTTTTGATAGCTGTTGCACACGTCGAGGTCCCCCAGGGCACGGTTGAGCGGCCCGTGGCGGGTCGCCTCCGTGGGATGGTCTGTGTTGCTGCATTGTAGATAGTCGATGTAAAGTATTCTACTGCCGCGTCCACTCCATTGAAGGTCACCAAGGATGCACTTGTGAAGGGCGCCTCTCGCAAACCTTCCCACTCTGCATGACCTAAGTGCCACTTAAGGGGCATAGTTGTATGAGGGCTAATTTGAAGGGTCGACAAGACAATAGGGAAGTGGTCACTCCCATGGAGATCGTCAAGAATTGACGATCGAAATTCCGTGAAGCAATCAGGGGAACAAACAGACAGGTCAACACAGCTAAAAGAGTCCGTCTGGACATGATAAGAGGTAAAATCGCCAGTATTTAAAACACAAAGAAAGTCAGATAATAAAAGAGACTCTAAAACACTGCTTTTGGCATTTCAAGTGATATCACCACAGTATGGGTGACGGGCGTTAAATCTCCTAGTAATAAGAATGGGGAGGGCAACTGGTCTATAAGTTCTAAAAGGTCGGGTCTTGACAATGATAAACAAGGGGGTAGGTAAATAGAGCAAACGGTAAAAAGCTTAGTAAGAAAAACCCTCACGGCAACAACTTGGAGGGTAGTATGTAGGGGGATAGGAGAAACATGGTGGGATGAAGATACCATGATTGACATCCCCCATGAGAGGAGCTTCTAGCAGGAGCAATTGAGTTGAAAGTGAGAAAGCCGGGTAACGGCGGAAAAGGCCGTATACCCAGTTTATTCTCCTGAAGACGAATAACAGCGGGGTGGATAGTCGTCAAAAGAATTTTGAGTTCTTCCCACTTTGGAAGAACTCCTTGACAATTCCATTGTAAATTGGAAGATATTATGTGGAACGATTAGATACCACTGTGGATATCTTTTTCTCTTTCGTGGCCGATATTGTATTTGAGGTTCGTCCCAAAGAGCTTGGGAGACGGAGAGCTGATTTTGAGGAACCTGCTTTTGCAGCGGGAGAAATCCTAGATGGAGCAGTAACTGGGGCTTTTTTCATGGGTTTTGGAGAACCGACCGAGGCCCTTGATTGGAATTTGGGCTCACAACCTGGCGGAAAAGGAAGATCGAGAAGGGATTTTCAGCCGGTAGATCCGGATTCATGGGTCGAGGGTATTTTCGATGTCTGAGGAGTTGGTCCAACCGGCCGCGATTGGTGATGTTGGAATATCAACTGCTTCCATCGGATCATGGGTTGAAGGGTGAGCGGAACGAACAGGTAATCTGAGCGAGGTGTGTGGAGCTGGGTGTATATCTGCCCTCGTTTGGATCAAGATGGGGCCTAAGTCCTGAGAAGGGCGGGACGGACTTAAGGCCATAGAATGTACAACCATAGGGGAGGAGTCCATTGGAGATTCCCGGGGCTCGGCCGAGTCAACTCCAGAGGCTGCCCGCTTATTGGTGGTCGATGACCCAGGTGAGGAATCCTTCCTCTTACCACTGGGCTTTGGGTCTCGGGGCCGGGTGGATGAACCTTCACTGGTCGATGTTGAGAATTCTTTTAAATAGCGTCTGATGTCTTCAAGTGTCTCACCCTGAGCGTCTCTCCCAGCTAGAGCTGCTGGAGAGAGGGGGGCTACATTGGTTATCTCGGCGTGAGAGCGATATTCGACTGCATATTCTGAATGTTTCCGACGCTGCGAGTAGATGTAGGATGAAGTGCTTCAGGCTGGTCGGAACTCGCGCGTGATGGTCGGTTTCGTTCAGCGTCAAGTAAAACGTCAGAGAAGAGTCAGCCGAGTGGTGAGATTTGTGCTCGGGCACGCTGGCGGGCCTCTCTTATATCTAGACGTAGGGAGTCGCGCAAAGCGAGAACTTCCTTTTCATATAAAAATATAGAGCAGAGTTTTGACGCAGCACTGTGGGTACCTCCGCAGTTGGCACAGTTGGGTGTTTTGGTGCATTCGGGGCCATCGTAGTCAGAGCTATAATTCACGCAGGAGCGAGGGTGCCGACAGGCATGGCCAACATGTCCAAATTGATTGCAATTGAAGCAGCGTCTGGGTAGTTCGATGTAGGGACTTACCGGGACACGAAGGTACCCAGCTTTAATATACTGCGGCAGTTCTTGTCGTTCAAATATTAAAATCAGTGTGGCGGTTGGGACTCTAGTGGAGCCTCATGTTTTAGTTACCCTGTGTACGTGTGTGACACGTTGGGTACTAAGCTTACTCTGAAGGCGGGTGGGGTCGTAGCCCTTCAGTTCGTTTGAACGGAGGACACCTTTGGCAAAATTCAGACGCGGATGGGGCGAGACAGTTATTGGAATTTCAGCTATCTAAGATAGATTTCGCACAAGGTTGTGTTTGGCAGTGGGATGACACCTCGATTACGACATCACCACTAACTCTTGACCACGGGAATCAAAAGATTCATTGACGTCAAACACATCGACTTTTGCAAGTGGGGTGTCGAATGATGAATTCATGACAAGAAAGCGAGGATAATCTAGATCTGGGTCTACTTCGTTGGAGTAGGGGTCCAACGAGCGAAGGAAGGTTGAAAAGGGAGCTAAGGAACGTTTGGCACGAGAACCCGTACGAGAAGGGGAGGTTTTTGGTTTATGGCTAGCCATTGCAAAAAGAAAAAAACTTCGCATTCTCCCTCGGGACTCTCCACCATGGAGGCCTACAAGGGCCCGGCACTACTGCAACTATACAATCAGTTACGTCCGGTATGTCCTCTTGGAGAATGGATACGGATCACCACACCATCTTTAGAAACCTAAGAGGCTGCCCGAGTTCTCCTACGCACGGAGAAAAGGGGCCAACCATGGGTTTCTCCTTGGGCATGCGGTAGGCGAAGGCGGTGGAGATGCCCAGCCTCTTTCACCTTGATGAAAGAACAATTCGGAATCAATCCATTAAACGAGCAGAGGTCGGGTACCCATAAGGTCCACTAGATAGGTGAAGGAAGAGGGGAAAATAAAGGGCAGTGGAAGAACTTAATAGGGGAGGAAAGAAAGAGGGGTATGTTAAAAGTCTTGTTGGCAGCACCATGGGACCCGTAAGGGGCCCAGAGCTAACCCCCCTCGCCACGAGAAGGCCAGAGCCTCTCTGGGAACAACCCCTGAATAAAAGATCCCAGAGAGGAAGGGGGATTTTGAGTTTAAGTATGCATCTTGGTTCGTCAGGAAGACCTCCAAATAATAATAATAATAATAATGAGCTTGATTGCTTTCCAAATAAGACCCATGGCATCATGACTCTCAAAACAATTTTCCAACCTGATGGTCTTCTCTGTAATTTCCAACTTCTCCTTCAACGATTCCTCGAGAAACTTGCATGCATTGTCCCATTGCTGCTTGTCTTCCACGGACCAGTCATTCAATGTGTTGAGTTGGATCACTCTCAATACATCCGCAGCCTGCAATCAACAACAATTAAATCATTATTAAGGAGTCAGCATGAGTCAAACTTATTTCTGAATCATCAACCTCTTTCCAACAAATGGACGGAACCGCATAATAACTCCAATCAAATATATATATACCCTTCAATCCCTTTCAGCTTCGAACAGGAGAAAGGTAGCTGGAACTCTCTTATTACTACCCTCTTCCTTGAGGTTTGTGTGAAAATGCAGGTTGAGTGATTCACCCTACTGTCGAAGGCTTTATTCTCTCCCTGGTAGAGGCCCAGTGACTTCAAACGCAAGGGATATTGCACGGAAGCCGAACTACTCTTTGGATTTAGAGTCATCTATGTACACTGGCAGTGTTCAAGCATGACAGTAAGTGTTCTTTCAAGATGTCAAAGGCAATACTACCAGTGATAGGACCATGAGAACAGTCGCGGTGCAATAGGACGCAAATTTAAGTTTCCCTCAGCCTTCTCCCATCTTCTTTGCCAACTAGCCCGGATTCCTGCCATGTAATCGGTGTGAAAAGCGCGAAACACTAGTCTGGTAGTCCTCGCGGACTCTTTGGCGCGCCTATTTCCCGCAAGCTCTACATGTCCACAAACTCAGCAGAAGATAATCTCGATATCCGCCTGCTCGCCGAAACTGGGGCGTCACCATGGGATGTGGAGATTCCAATGCCCCAAGAGTACTCAGGGCACTTTGTGAGCCGCTATAAATCACAATCAGGTCTCCGAACCGGACAAGAACAATTATCTCCCGTACCGATCGGTTTATTGCAACCAGCTTGGCTGTAAAGAAAGACGCAGAGCCCCGCTGACTTCACACAGAGGAGATACAGCGTCGAATCAAACCCCCTCTTGGGACTTGGAAGCATCCGTATACAGTGGCACGATCCCAGAGACACGAAGTGTGCGCCAAAAGGCCAAACGCAATACTCCCGACGCTGTAGAAGCTTTGGGAGCAGAGGCGTGTCGACAAATAGCCAAAGGTGGTAACATCCAGTGCGTCCTGGGCAGAACCAGAGGGGTCATAAACTAAGTGCTACGAGCTCTCAGAGAAGTTTCCTAGCCCAAAACCCAAAGGGCATACAGTAAGACTGTCGACTCTTGCGGTAGAGGTACCGTCGAGATCAGCCCCGGATGCACCGGATGTATTTTTTTTTTTTAGGGGCTATCTGGCGACTGCCCACTAAGGCATAAGTCGCCGCAAACAAACAGCCTAGTTTAAGACTACTTTAAAATAAAAATAAAAAACACTAAAAAAGAGATAACAATCAGGGAGCAAGCTCCGGCGTCGGTGCGAGGTAAACCCTCCCCCTGGCGCAGGAGCCTGCGACCTACAAAAAAACAAACAAACAACAATAACAAAAAAAAAACAACAACTAGATAAATACAAGGGAGAAGGCCGGCCTCCCCCCAGAAGTCAACAAGTCAAAGTGCACGAAGTCGTCCCTAGTATAAGGGACAGGCGGTAGCGACCCCGCCCATCCCGGCGCCGGGACAGGTAACGTGCGCGAAGATCACCCAGACTGGAAAATTCGACAAGAATGTGCCGAACAGTCTGGGGAACGATGCAGTCGTCACAATAGGGCGCAGCCGAGCGCTCCATCAAATAGTGATGGGTCACACGAGTGTGTCCGATTAGGAAACGACAGAAAGCGACCTGAAGCCGTAACGGAATTTGGGGATAGGTCCATGGGAACAGTCGCGGCGCAATGGCACGCAACTTTAAGTTCTCTTCGACCGTCTCCCATCTTCTTTGCCAAGCAGTCCAAGAGCTGCCCATATTCCTGCCATGCAATCTGTGCGAGGAAGAGCGAAACGCTGGTTCGGTCGCAGAGTCCTCGCGGACTCTTTGGCGCCCTCATCGGCGAGCTCATTCCCCGCAATTCCTACATGTCCAGGAACCCAGCAGAAAAAAATCTCGACATCCGCCCGGCTCGCCAAAACCGTGGCGTCACGGATATCGCGAACCAGGGGATGCGGAGATTCTAATGCCCCGAGAGCGCTCAGGGCCCTTTGTAACACGCTATAGATCACAATCCGCTCTCCGAACCGGGCACGTCGCGTAATATCTCGTACCGAGGGGTGTATTGCCATCAGTTCGGCAGTGAAGACAGAAGCAGCGCTTGGCAGAGCACCGCTGACTTCAAACAGAGGGGATACGGCGTGGAAGCCGACCCCCTCTTGGAACTTGGAGCCATCCGTATACACTGGCACGGTTCCAGCGTGACACGAGGTGTGCTCCAAAAAGGTCAAACGCAATACTCCCAGCGCCGTACAAGCCTTGGGAGCAGAGGCGTGGCGACAAATAGCCAAATGTGGTACCCTCCAGGGTGGCGTCCTGGGCAGAACCAGGGGCGCCACCGGCCCAAGAGCTATATCTAGCTCTCGAAGGAGTTTCCTGGCCCTAAACCCAAAGGGCTTAGGGTATGACTGGCGTCTCTCGGCGACATAGGCACCGTCAAGATCAGCTGCGGATGCAGTCAGAGCTGTTGGCAACTGAGGGAGGCGCCGGGCTCGCGCATACAAGCGAGTGATGCACTGCACGCGGCGCACAGCGAGTGGCATCTCCCTAGCATCGATCAACAGGCTCTCAATGGGAAAAATGCGGAAGGCACCGGTCACAAGACGAAGGCCGATGTCATGGATCGAATCCACCTTCCGCAATAAACGCTCGGCTGCGGATGCATAAAACTCGCATCCGTAGTCGAGCTTCGAACGAACAAAGGATCAATAAAAAAGTAAAGCAGTAGCCCTATCAGCACCCCAAGCGTTGAACGTCATGGAACGAAGAATATCCATGGCGGGGGTACAAGAGACCCTAAGGCTGCGAATATGAGCCTCCCAGGTGAGGCGTCGGTCAAATACAAGACCAAGGAAACGGTGAGATTCAACCACTTCCAGGCGTACCCCATTAAGAAACAAGTCTGGGTCGGGGTGGAGCCGTGGATGGCGGCAGAAGTGCACCACCTTAGTCTTGGCCAAGGAAAACCGAAACCTGTGCGCTTCGGCATAGCGAGAGACGCGGTTCAATGCCTGTTGGAGTCGACGCTCCAGAGTTGGCATCTGGGCCGCGCCAAAAGAGATCGAAAGGTCGTCCACGTAGAGCGTAGCGAGAACATCTTCCGGAAGCACTGAGGTGATGCCGTTGATGCTCAGGGCAAAGAGTGGGACACTGAGGACACTTCCCTGCTGCTCCTTTGGGCCGGAGAGGGCTCCCCCCACCTGTACGCGAAATCGACGATCTCGCTAAAATTCAGATATAAACATTGGGAGGCGTCCCCTCGCCCCCATCGTATGGAGAGTCTCCATGATACCGTATCGCCATGTGGTATCATAGGCCATCTCCAGATCGAAAAACACCGTGGCGTGTGCTGTCTACGAAGGAAAGCCTCGCAGACGGCATTTTCCAGTCGAAGCAGAGCATCCGACGTGGAGTGAAACTTGTGGAAGCCGTACTGTGCAGAAGACAGTTGGCCTCCGCTGGCCAGGAAAAGGCTAATCTAACATTTACCAATTTCTCCATCAACTTGCACACGCAAGAGGTTAGAGAGATTGGGCGGAAACCGGTCGGAGTAGAGTGATCTCTCCCAGGTTTGCGAAAGGCGAGCACAGTAGAGATTCGCCAGGAATCTGGGAGAAGACTCTCCACCCAGATCCTGTTGAACAAATCTAACAGAAAGGCCATGCCTCGCTCACCCAGGTGTCGAAGCATGGCGTACGGGACATCATCCGGACCATGGGCGGTATCCGCGCACGAAGCAAGAGCGGAGGGCAACTCACTCACAGTAAACCTGTCGTTGAAGGGTTCTCCGCCTCTGGAGGTAAAGTCCAGCCGGCGGCCTTCCACGACACCACGACGTGCATTGAATGCACGTCGCGGTGCGTGGCGCGGTGGCCTGCATTTCAGGAAATGTCTGAATTCTCCATCTCAGTCGAGGAGCTTAGTTCGGTAGATGAGGCCGTTGAGTTCTTCTCCGGCAACCTCATCGCCGTGGGCTAGCCTCCAAAAAATCGTAAAGTCCACAAGTCGGTGTGCACCAACCTGTCCGTAGTACAAGGGACAAGCGGTAGCAACCCGGCTCGCCCCGGTACCGTGACAGGAAATGTGCGCGGGGATCCCCCAGACTGGGACATTCGACAAGAATGTGCCAAACAGTCTGGGGGACAACACATTATTCACAGTATGGCGCAGGCAAGCGCTCCATTAAATGGCGCTGCGTCCCGCGAGTGTGTCCAATTCGGAGAAGACATAAAGCAACCTGAAGCCCTCGTGGCATTGGGAGGTAGGTTCATGGGAAAGTCGATGCGCAATGGCACGCAACTTTTAGTTTCCCTCGACCTTCTCCCATCTTCTTTGCAGCAAACAGCCTGGAGAGCTGCCCGTATTCCTTCCATGTAATCGGTGTGAGGAAGGGCGAAACGCTGGTCTGGTTGCCCAGTCTTCGCGGACTCCTTGGCGCACTCATTCATCGCAATTCCTACATGTCCAGGAACCCAGCATAAGATAATCTCGACATACGCCTGTCTCGCCAAAACCGTAGTATCACAGATATCGCGAAACATGGGATGCAGAGATTCCAATGCCTCAAGAGCACTCAAGGCGCTTTGTGAGTCGATATAAATCACAATCTGGTCTCCGAACAGGGCACGTCGCGTTATCTCCAGTACTGAGCGGTGTATTGCAACCAGCTCGGCCATAGAGACAGACGCAGCGCCTGACAGAACCAGTGTGAGCACCGTCGAGATCAGCTGCGGACGCAGTGAGAACTGTTGGCCATTGAGGGAGGCGCCGGACTCGGGCATACAGGCGAATGCACTGTGCACGGCGCAGAGCGAGTGGAATCTCCCCAGCATCGACAATTAGACTCTCGATGGGGGAAGTGCGGAAGGCACCGGTCGCCAAGCAAAGGCCTGTGTGGTGTATTGAGTCCACCTTCCGCAATACAGGCTCGGCCGCGGATGCATAAAACTCGCATCCGTAGTCGAACTTCGAACGAAAAAAGGATCGATAAAAAAGGCAGTAAGCCCTATCAGCACCCCAGGCGCTGAACGTCACGGAAAATGAAGAGGTTCTCGGGCAGTAATATGCAAATTCATCCACATTTAGGACACCCATTTCCAGCTTGTCATCAGATCGACAAGGAGACGAGCCTTCGCACCTCCTCTCCCTCCCGCGGAGGGAGAGGAGCCACGAGTCTTCTTAGTCTTTTTCTTCTTCATTTTCTTTTTAGGAGAGCAGGACGGGGAATGAACTCGCTTCTCTCCCCAGCCGGTAGGAGCCCCCAGGCCAGGTGGAACAGCCTCAGTAAGATCCTTTCTCTGAAATTGAGAAGGTCTTGGTCGTCATAGGGGCACCAGCCGGGGGAGATCTCTCCCGTCCTTGTAAGGCCTTGGGGGCCCAGGGCCATCTGAGGAGGTCCTTACACAGAGGCAGAGTTGGGTTCAGTGCTTGGCGCTGAGGCCGAGTTAACCTCCATGGAAAGTCCTACCTATAATATTGCAATTCTGTGAGATTTAATATGATATAAACTCATTTATCCAATTTAAATATGCTTTTAAACAAAGGAAATATTTTTCCAAAAATCCATAATTTTTCTTGTACTGTATAAAGTAAGGCAAGGCCCAATGGGATTTTCCCCCTGTGAGTTCCTCTAAGGGACTATTCTGGTTCCAAGCAGAGCATAGGAACATCATCTTACTAATTCTATTCTTTGCAAGGAACCCCTTAGAAGCAAAGCGGGAGGGTCAGTTCCAGATAGGAAGCCACTTTGGAGTGTCAGGGAAAGTGAAAATCTGTGGAAGATATATAGCCACAGATCCTCATGCAGGCGTAGAGGTTGGGAGGGCCCACCAACCTCCATATATCACCAGAGATCCATATTGGGTGTGAAAAAGGCTAGATCGGGAAAGAAAGATGGGAGGGAACTAGGAAAAAAGGGTTGGCAAGTAGCATGCAGTATTAGCTTCTGCTAACAAAATAGGTGAAAAAGAGCTTGTAAAGTAAAAAAAAAAAGGAGATTAAAATAGAAATGTCTAGAAACAATAAAGCCAAGGTACTGTCAATCCAGTGCTGCTCCTGCAGATTTCAAGCATAACAGTCTAAATGAGGAACCCACTTGTGGGGCAATAATAATAAAGTGCTCAAAGGACAACCTTCTCTAATTATGAACCCTGGATGTAAAATAAATAATTCTATTCAATTTGAGAACAGAGTAATAAAGCAGAAACTCTTGCAAATCTTAAATTCAGTATTGTAGAAACTGAAGGAGAGTAAGATAAGTTCAAAACACCAACCTTATCCTCCCATAAGTGGTTGCGAAGTGCTTCATCCACAACGGCAGACTTCAGGTTGTCGAACACTGTATCATGGTCTTTTGAGTTCTTGGCATTTTCCAAAAACTTGCGGAACTCCTGTTCCAGCGTCAACCATCCGACTTCTACGCACTTCTTGGGCAACTGCTGGTCTATCCACTGTTTTAAGCGGATGTCTACCATTGTATTAAAAGTACCTGAAACATCTTTTTATTTTTTTAAACAGACCATTTATGTTGGAAAAAAAAAATGTTAGCACCCCAATGCCACACACAAACAATTGCATCTATAGTGCCTTTGTTTTGCCTTTGCTTAAAATTTACAATGTAATAAGAATGAGGCCCTAACACACTGAAAGTTTTGTAAGGAGAAATTGTAAAGAAAGTGGTCAAGTAAAAATGTATGGAATATATATATATCAAGAGATTCTCTTAGACATTTGCAGAAGAAAGGCCCCAACACCAGCACTTTGTTCTAGTGTCTTTTAATTCAAATCTGCACTAGGAAAGACAAGACTAAGCTAGTTTCTCTCTTGATTGGTAGTGAATAATTCATGTTCTGCCAAACAAGAAATCTTTTCCAATGATGTTATTTTTTTAAAATCTATCAAAATCTCTGTCATTTGGAGAAATATTAGATACTTTGTTAGAGTCAGTAGAGCTCGGCGATCAAACTAAACTGGGGAAATTGATCCCAAATTCATATTTCCTACATATGACAAAGGCTAGAAACCCTATGTGCATATATATCTCTCTGCATTCAATTGCTGAATAGGTCAAGAGGTATAACTTTCAAATTCACTGAATGTTTAGGATAAGGCCATATTTTCTTAAGGGCCATTTCATAATGCTCCTGTAACATCTGAAGCTTTCCTACCAGTCATACTACCCCTTAGATACTAATAACATTGCACTTGCTCAAAGAGCCCACTGTGGAAACAAATGTCATATCCGTTGTTACCTGCAAAACAGTATGATACTTTTTTTTGCATTTACTTCTCATGTCCTTGTCACAAAAACCCTGTCTAATGCTTTAATTTTTTCCTTTCACTCTTTGAGGCTAAGATTCTCTCCCTCCTCCAAATTTCGAAGGGCAAAAGCTGAGGGTCTTCCTGCAGGCATTGGGTCAAGGAGGGTGCACACATGCAGACAATGAGGAAAGGATGGCATTCCATTCATCTAAGTTGCCATTGTACTAGGCACAATATCCCTGCCATACCATTCATCTTTTTATGGGAGGCATAGGAGAAGAGGTAGGAAGAATGCAAAAGATTTCTATTAAAATAGATGCAAAAGATGACCCGAGAGAGAGCACCAATACCTCCTTGAGGTATTAAGTGTAACACTCTGCATAGGCCAGCCCCATGTGGGTTTGAGGTTGAGAAGCTTCACTATGGTCTAGTTCTGGTCCAAGAGACGAGGAAGGAGGAGTGGGGGTAGACAATGATTTAAAACCCTGATAGAAAGATTCAGATTGCCTTTGGAGGCAGAAAGACTATCTTTTAGCAGGCCATTCAGTCTCAGAGGATACAAGAAAGCACCTGAACTGGTAGGATGTCCTTTATTGATGTTTCGCTCATCTTGAGCAAAGTGGCAATAAAGGACCCCGTACAAAAATAGGTTTTCTCCTACCTTACACTTCCAATACAGTCAAAGTTATTCCACATTATTCCAGTTTCATTCACCATGGAAGTGGCTTTTTTATAAATTTCCCTCTCATAAGGTGGAGGTAAGAGCATCAATGCTACTAAAATAGGCTACCATCTCCAAAAAATCAAAATGCCTGTATTTCTATCGCAACATCTTCCATAACTTTTGCCAGAGTTGGTGTACAATAACCTACAAGTATAAACTAAGTAGGGGTAAAGGTTATGCAACAGTAAATAAATAAAATGACAGTTATCACCAGATAAGCAATTTAGTAGAAAATGATCCAAATGAAAGTGGAAACATTCCAATTGTAATATAATCATTAAATTATGACTGGAAAACATTTTCACAAGTAAATAGTATTTAGTGTGGAGGCCTTTATTCCGGATGGTGCGTTAACATCTCCTGTGCAGGAACAAACCAACTGTTGACACTCTTGCTCCATTCATCTTGAAGAACTTCCTAGAGTTCTTGAACTCTTTTCAGATTCCTTGCTTTAGACCTCTATCAGTGCCTTCCAAACATTTTCAATGGGATTCAGGTTAGGACTCTCAGGACATCAGTTCATAACAGTGGTAGCCGTCATCCAGGCTCTTCGCAGTCTTGGCTGTGTGGCAGGTGGCTTAACCTTAAATGAAAATTGCAGATTGGGCTTCAGAAGCCTGCAGATGAGGCAAAGCATGCTGTTGCAGAAATTACTGGTATACTTGTACATTCAACTGTACCCTGTAAGCGTAAAAGTAGCCCAAACAATGACACTTCACCAAACTTCACCCTCCTTTTGGTGCAATTTACAATCGTTTGCCTGCTCTGCAATGAACGAACCTTCTGCCATCAGATCCCCCAAAATTTAACTTAGTTTCATCAATGAAGTAGACTTAGCTACATTGCTAATCTGTCCGTGTAATATGCTCAGTGGCAAATGCAAGATGAGCCCTTTTGTTCTTCGGACTGATCAATGGCTTGGCTGTGGATGTGTGAGTGTGAAGATTGTCTTTCTGCAGCCAAAATGACACAGTCCACCTCAAAACAATGATCTCAAACACTCACTAATCTCTCAAGAAATTGCTAAAGCCATCTTAAAACAGTCCTTCACAATTTGGATAAAGTCTCAGTCTTTCGTGACTTTCCGGTTGATTTACCAGCCTTACATAAACCTGTTTTGTCTTTAGGTTGATAGAATATTATGGACCACACTTTTGGAGGGCTTGACAGTCTATGAAATAACTCTAAATGAAAGACCATCTTTGTGGCACAACTAATGATCAGCTTGCAGACAGATTTCTTAGGCATTACCTGGACAACAGCTCACAAAAAAATGACCTAACATACACCAGATTGAATTGAAGTTAGTTGATGGAATAAACCAAATTTGAATAACTTTTACCAATACATAGTTTATACCTATAGGTTATTGTACACAACTTTTGAAAATCTTGGATTTTCTCTGGCAAAACTAATGAAAGATGTGAGAGAAATACAAGGCATTCTGATATTTTTGGATGGTACTGTATACCTACCAGTTTTTACCCCTATTAACTCTAAATCTACCCAGCATTTGTTTCACACCGGTGGTTCTTCAAAGCAAGGCATGATATGTGCTATATCGGGTTTTGCATAAGTTTTGTTACAGTTGTGTTTTTTTAATCTTTCAAGAGGTTTATGTGTATGATAGAAAGTTTCTTCAAACAAACTTAAACTTCTACTTTTCCAGCTGGTGTCATTAAAAAGTCTTTTGCATTGTGTGCAAGTGTGTCGAGATGGAATTGAAAAGAATAAAGATTTCTCCTCTCCTGTGCGTGGGCCACAACAAGCCTGACATCGCCGAGTCACTCAAATCAGTGAGATGACTGGCCACACAGTCGCAGAGAGGATCAAGAACAAGCAAGAGATCAAAGATCAAACTAGTTCAGGCAGAGCTCAAGTTGTCAACCTTTTGGTAGTGAGAAAGACCTTTGAAAGTGTTCCAAAGCACAAAATGACAGTGCTCAGAGAACATCTTGGTGGAGGGCTGCAAGAGCTTGAGGTGCATGGAAAGGCCTCTGCTGACCGACCGTATACAAGGACAACATCGGGAGAACTGTCGTTGCCTTCTCAATGACTTGATGAGAAATGGAAATTGAATTCTCATTTTTGTAGGAAAAAAAGTTTCATGGTTGATCCAGTCATCAACAAGCATAATGACTGCATGGTAGGCTTTAGTTAGGACATCTCTAATGTCCGCCTCATGCACATGACCAAACACCTGCCTCTGTGATGATGCTCGGCATAGTGGCTTCGAATGCCGAGAAGATGCCAGTGATGTGGTTTGCAGCCGATTGCAGGGACACATCCTGCCCTAAGTGAGAAAAATCACAAAGGTAGACTACTTCTTTCAGCAGGATGGTGCCTCAGTCCACCAACACACAACTGTGCAAAGGTTGTTGGGGTTGAAAATGAACTTCTGGGCGAAGGACCTTTGGCCGCAGCAGTCACCTGACGTGAATCCCTTCGACTACAGCATATGGGTGCAAGTCGAGGGCAAGGCCTGCAATGTCCGCCACAACAACGTTGATGAACTGAAGTCCTACGTCAACCACATGTGCGCCAGCATGAGGAAGGACTTCGTCCACAATGTGCACGCAACCTTCTTCAGGTCTTGCCTGGAGCACAAGCTCACTGATGAAGGCAGCCACATTAATTAATACTACAATTTAAACACATATTTTCAATATTAAAACAATAAAAATGTGTCTAACTGCAATAAAACTATCACTGTGTCCTTTGTTGAGAGCGTCATATTGAGTGTAACAGGACCAATTTAGAGTATAAATAAAAATTAAGCATGCTAAGGACACTGTGCCATAATAAGGATGATTAAGAATCATCCCAAGAATGAACTTAGGTAAATAATGATACTTTCCTAAATCAATAATAAAAAAAAAATGCAACATACCTGAATTAGGGGATTGGGAAGCAGGTAAATAAATATTCTCAAACACATAAGAGTTCATTTTCTCCCACAAGATTTTTGAAATTGAATTCTGGAGAATTGAAAAAATAATTAAATGGTGCCCTGTCTGTACATGGGTCTGTGTGAGTATAGCATAAAAAAAATATAAATTTCACTTAAATTTAATAAAAATTTTAATGTCATCAGAAAGAGCCTCACAGTAACAGACTAGGAATACTAACTTAATGGATTTTTTTATGAGTTGCTTTGATTGCTGATGGCAGTTTTTGTTATTTTTTTTTATTTCCATTTGGTGACTGCCTTCAAAGGCATTAGTCATCGTAATAAAAATTTCCGCCTAGTGTGAAGCTACTATAAAATTCCCCAAACCAGAAAAAAAAGAATAAAAAAAGCAAGAAGGAAGCATGCTCCGGAGTAAGGGGGAGGCTCACGCGGCCATGGCATCACAGATTCTGTGAATCAGGGGAAGTGGAGATCTATACCCAGAGAGCATTCAGAGCATTTTGTGAGTAGCTAAAGATTACAAGCCAGACTCTGAACCAGGCATGATGTATTATCTCCCATACTGAGTGATGCATTGCAATCAGCTAGGCCATGAAGACAGATGCAGTGCCTGTTAGAGCCCCGCTGACATCAAACAGAGGGGATACAGTGTGTCAACCGACCTTCTCATGGTATGTGGAGACATCGGTATACACTCACAGTGCTATGAAAGCTTTGGGAGAGGGGGCTGGCGACAAAGTGTCAATGGTGGTACCCTCCAGAGTTGCGACCTGGGCAGAAACAGAGAGCTACACTAAGCTCTTGAATCACTTTCCTAACCCTAAAACCAAAGGTGTGTCTCAGCGGCATAGGCACCATCGAGATTGGCTGCGGATGCAGTGAGAGCCGTTAGTGAGTGAGGGAGGAGCCAGGGTCATTAGTAAAGGCGCATAATGAAATATCTATGGCAAAAAGTGGGTGGCATCTCCCCAGCATTGACAAGTTGGCTATCAATGGGGAATGTGCGGAAAATAGGTCAGCAGCTAGGCGGAGACCATTATGATGGATTGAGTCCACCTTTCGCAATACATGCTCGGCTGCGGATGCATAAAACCCGATCCGTAGTCAAGTTTCAAAAGAATAAAGGGTCAATAAAAAAGTAAGGCAGTAGGCATATCATCACCCCAAGTGCTGACTGTCATGGGGCAAAGAACATCTATGGTGTGGGTGTAAGAGAGACTGCAAATATGAGCCTCTCAGGTGACGCCTCAGTCAAAAACAGGACCAAGGAAATGGTGCAAATCCACCACTTCCAGGCGAACCCCATTTAGAAACAAGTCTGGGTCAGGGTGGAGCCATCAAGTGCACCACTTTATTCTTTGCAAGAGAAGTTGAATGCCTGTTGGAATAGACACTCCAGAGTTGGCATCTGGGGAGATTGAAAGGTCATCCAGATTGGACCTAGCAAGAACATCATCTGGCAGCACCGGAATTAACGATCTTGCAAAAATTCAGAAATAAGGATTAGAAGGCCTTTCCTCACCCCCATCGTGTGGAGAGTCTTCATGATACCGTATCATCCTGCATCATTAGATCGTGGGGGAAAAAGTGATGTACTGCTGCCTACGAAGCAAGGCCTCACAGATGGCAGCATTTTCCAGTTGGAGCAATGCATCCAATGTGGAGTAGTACTTGTGGAAGCAGGACTGTGCAAAAGACAGGTGGCCTCCCTGGTCCAGGAGAAAGGCTAGTCTAACATTTACCAATTTCTCCATCAACTTGCACATGCAGGAGATTGGACAGAAACTGTCCAGGAGAGAGTGATCTCTCTCCAGTTTGTGAAAAGACAGGACAGTAGCCATTCACCATAAGTCTGGGACGATACATTCTGTCCAGATCCAGTTGAAAAAATCTAACAAAGTCTAAGCTTCGCTCACCTAGGAGTCGAAGCCCAGCATACAGGATATCGCCCGGACCAGGGGCAGTGTCAATGCATGAAGCAAGACCGGAACTCAACTTACTCAATGTAAACATGTCAGTGAAATCTTCTCTGCCTCTGGCAGTAAAGTCCGGTCAGTGGCCTTCAGTGATATGATGACATGCATTAAATGCTGGAGGAGCAGCATCCCAGCTATCTACGGGGTATCTAATGACTGTGTAGTGTTACTCAGGTCAATGAAATTTATATACAATCATAATTGATGCAAATATCATTATCTCAACTCAACTCTTTCAATATAAACTCCTATGGAAATGCACACATTCAGTTCAAGACATTTGTGGTCATTAATCTTAGGCTTCCCTACATTATTCTTTTACTGGTAATATTTGAACAGTATGCATCTTTTAAAATGAATGTAATGCTTTTGTCATTTATACAATCAGAACTATCCAGTAGTTATGTATAAAAACAGGATTTTTCAATTAAAGGGTGACTGTGACATGTGAATACAATAATAACATAAGAAAAAAAGTTTGCAAAAGGTTAATCAATAGTCTATATGAGGCAGCTTATAATCCCATCACCCAGTTCAGCCTCACCTAGCATCCTCATCCATAAATCTATCCAATCCCTTTTTAGAGCTCTGCAGGGAGGACGCTTCTATCACATGACGAGTGAGTCAAATTCAACTACCACTCGATTTGTAAACTAATTTCTATCAATCTTTTTCCTAAGCCTGAACTTATCCAGCTTAAACCAATTGCTACATGTTCTATTCTGTTCACTAAAATTAAGACCTCAATCAAGTCCCCTCAAACTCTTCTTTCTAACGAATGTAGATTTAGTCACTTAAGCCTTTCACCTTAAGGAAAACTCCTCAAACCATGAATCATCTTGGTCATCTTTCTTTGCACAGAATCAAGCAAACTAATATCCATTTTATAATAATGTGATATAAATTGCACCGCATAGTCAAAGTGAGGCCTAAATAATGCCAGGTACAGTTTCAGAATGACAACAGCACTCTTATCTCTCACACTCCTGCCAACACATTATTAGCTCTATTCCTAGCATTTATGCACTGCTTTCTAGGCCGGAGGTCTTAACTTAACAAGACACCTAAGTCTCTTTAGCATTCTGACCTTCCTATAACTCTCCCATTCAGGTCATAATTATTCAGGAGATTACACCTAACTATACTAAGTTGAGTACACTTGCTTATGTTAAATTCTAATTGCCATTTCTTTGCCAATGAGATAGTATGGTCAATTCATTTTGTAATACATCAGCATCAGTCAGAACATATTTTCCTAACTTACTATCATGGGCAAACTTTCTCAGGTCACTACTTATTAATATAAATCAAGAACAACAATGCCCACAACACCGAAACCCTGATGAACAACACTGGTAACTTTATCCCTCTTAGATTTAATCACATCTATAACTCTTTGCTGTCACTAAGCCATGACTGAATCTGCCCCAAAATACTTCCATCAATCACATGCACTTTAACTTTATTCAAACATTGTAAGTGTTGCATTCTGTTGAAAGCCTTAAAAAAAATCCAAATAAACAATGTATTTTCATCTCTATGGCAGCTAAATTAGTCAAACAGCATTTTTCCCTAGTAAAGCCATGTTGAGATTTCTTAATCATCTTATCTTTATCTAAGTGATCCCTTATAGATTATTTTTATTACAAGATTCCATCATTATCCCCACCACTGATGTCAAACTCAATGGCCAGTAATTAGACAATCATTTCTTTCCTCTTATTAAATATAGGTATTACATTCTTTTTCTTCCATGTCATTGGTACAATGCTAGTTTCTAACATTTTATAAATCGGCATGCTAGGGATGCACTTAACACATCTTTACATTCATAAAATACTAGGATAAATCTCATCAGGGCACGGTGCTTTACTAAATTTAATTCTATCTATTTCTTTTAAGACTATCTCCTTTGTAATTAAAATATCCTCTAATTTCTCCTCCTCATTAACTCTAAAGATCAAGGTCACCACAGGTACAATTAGAATAATATAGTTTAAATATTGAAAGAAAATACTTATTTAACATCACTATCATTCGCTAACTCTCCATCTGTAGTTTAAAGTGAGCCTATTTTATCTCTAGTCTTAGTTGTCTAACCTAATTAACTTTTAATATCCTGAGTTAGATCATTATATCTCTGCCTTAATTGATTCTCACAATTTTTCTTATTTCCTTATAAATGCAGATGTAATACTTAATTTCCCTATAAGGAATATTCATATTCAGTCGGGCAATTAACTGCTTAATCATTGTGTCATATTCCTGATCTACACCATTCCTCTCTACCTAAAAGTTATCTTCATCCTCAACTTTTCTCATTGACATCACATTTCCTGACCTGACCAGACCTAAATTACTAGTCCTCAAACACAACTGTTTCTAGGTACCTGCTCAGACCCCTATAATCTGCTTTTCTAAAGTCTGGGATTTTAAACTGATTTATTCTACTGAGAACCCTGTTCCATTTTACCTTAAATTTGATTTCACAATTATTGCTATTTCCTAAATTTCTCCCAATCTCTATATCGCTAATACTTTCTTCCCTATTTTTATTATTATTATTTGGAGCAGGCTATACACCACTAGAATCTAAAAAGCTTATGGAGGAGCAAGGCATAAAAGATAAGGGGCACTAAGTTACAAAGGGTGTTAAGGTTAAAATAAAATTGATAAAAAGATTAAAAAGTTGGTCTAGGATTTTTTTTTTAGGGAGCCTGTCTGGCGACTGCCTGCTTGGGCATAAGTCACCATACACGACACAGCCTACTACTAGGCTATGTTAAGAAACCAGGAACAAAGAAACATATGTAAATAACAAGGGCTAAAAAAATAAGAAAACAAGGGAAGGAGGCGCACTCCGGCATCGGGGGTAGGCAAGCCTCCCTCACGGTGCGGGAACATGCAACATACAAAAAAAAAACCCCAGTCAAATAAAGGGGAAGAGGCCGGTCTCCTCCAAAAAGTCGTAAATCCACTAGTCAATGGGCACGAACCGGTCCCGAGTAAAAGGGACAAGCAGTAGCGACTCCCACGTCACGGTACCGGGACAAGTAACGTGCGCAAAGATCGCCCAGAGTGGGACATTCGACAAGAATGTGCCAAACAGTCCGGGGAACAACCCATTCTTCACAGTAGGGCGCAGGCGAGCGCTCAATTAAATTGCTGAGTGCGTCCTGCGAGTGTGTCCAATTCGGAGACAACAGAAAGCAACCTGAAGCCGTCGTGGAATTGGGGGATAGGTCCATGGAAACAGTCGCGGCGCAATAGGACGCAACTTTAAGTTCCCATCTTCTTTGGCCATATTCCTGCCATGTAATCAGTGTGAGGAAGAGCGAAACGTTGGTCTGGTAGCCCAGTCCTTGCGGACTCTTTGGCACCATCATGGCGCTCATTCCCCGCAATTCCTATATGTCCAGGAACCCAGCTAAGATAACATCAACATCTTCCCGGTTCGCCAAATCCGTGGCGTCACGGAAATCGCGAACCAGGGGATGCGGAGATTCCAATGCCTCAAGAGCACTTAGGGCACTTTGTGAGTCGATATAAATCACAATCTTGTCTCGGAACCGGGTAAGTCGCGATATCTTCCGTACCGAGCTCGAACGCAATACTCTCGGCGCTGTACAAACAGAGGCGTGGCGACAAATAGTCGAACCTGGTACCTATGGGATGGCTTCCTGGACAGACCAGGGGCGCCACCTGCCCGAGAGCTATACCTGGCTCTCGAAGGAGATTCCTAGCCTTAAACCCAAAGGGCTTAGGGTATGACTCGCGTCTCTTGACGCCATAGGCACCGTCGAAATCAGCTGTGGATACAGCGAGAGCTGTTGGCGACTAAGGGAGGCGCCGGGATCGGGCGTACAGTTGAATAATGGAATGTGTACAGCGCAGAGCGAGTTGCATCTCCCCAACATCGACAAGTAGGTTCTCAATGGGAAAAATGGGGGAAGTGCAGAAGGCACCGGTCGCCTGGCGAAGGCCGGTGTAGTGGATCGAGTCCACCTTCCAAAATAAACGCACGGCTGCAGATGCATAAAACTCGCATCCGTAGTCGAGCTTCGAACGAACAAAGGATCGATAAAAAATTAAGGCAGTAGACTTAGGCTCCCGTCCGAGAAACGGGTCGCCTTCGGCTCTCTACCAATCAAACTAGCTAGAGCTCTCCTGTGATGGATCATGTTACCCTTAGCCAACATGCTGCCACCAGTGGAGCGAATAACATGGAAACATTTGAAGTCAGCGGGCTCGAAAACGCCAGGTAGCCTCTGAATGAGGTGCCCAAACGTAATCGAGGCTCCGCTTTTCACACATCTCGTCTTCGTCCGGGACTCCCCACCCGTGAGAGCAACGGGGCCGGACGTGCCGATCTTGGCTTGGTCGCTTACTGAAACGGCAGCAAACGCGTCCGTCCCCGCCGCTGACGCGGAAGGAGAGAGCCCCGAGTGTCTTTCTTGTTCTTTTTTAGAGAGGAGGGTGGGGAATGAACCCGCTTCTCTCCTCCGCCGGCAGGAGCCCCTACGCCAGATGGGCCAGCCTCGGCAAGATCCTTCTGTGAAATAGAGAAAGTCTTGCCTATCATATGAGCAACAGTCGGGGAAGGAGATCCCTCCTCTCCTTCTGAGGCCTCGGGGACTCGAGCAGTCTGAGGAGGAGTTTGCATAGGGGCGGACACAGGTTCTGTGCATGGCACCGAGCCCGGTTTCGATCCCATGGAAGATCCTACCGTCTAGCAGGGGTCACCTCAGAGGGGGGCCTCCATGTCCCCCTCCCCCCGAGACATCACAGATCCCATTCAAGGTATCTTTTTTACCTAATACTGGCGAATCAGCATCCATCGAGGAAGAGAGGGGGGCATGTACAGTGACCCCCTGTAGGCTCTTAGTCCACGAGTGCAGGATGTTAGGGGGTAAGGACCGACGGGCCCTACCATTTCTTGACCTCCTGAAGGGGTTGACCCTAAGGATGCGGTCAATTTTCAGTCACATGCATGCTTTCTTGGCAGTCCCTTTTGAAAGAAAAGGAGGGAGGCACGCAAGGGAGCCTCCAGAGAAGGGAGTGAGGAAGTCCCCTAGACCCGTGGGGTGAGTAAGCCTCCTTTCAGGTAGAAGAAATTGGATGGTCCCCTGAGAAACCACAGGAGGAGGGACCTACATATTTTCAGGAAAGCTGCCCGAGCGAAAGGGAAAGAGGGAGTTTTTTTTTTAATTTATCATTGGGCATGTGTCGTAGGTTAACCCCACACACCTTACACCAGATTAATACGGATGTCGTAGGTTAACCCTACACACCTTACACCAGTTTACTATAGATGTCGTAGAATAGGGTTAAGTTCACCCTTTCTGCTTTATGAGTGCGTGGGAAGTTTACAATCTAAGCAGAGTGGAAATTCACTGAAAATAGGTTGGCTCAAAGTCGACTATCTTGGAGTTCCAGGATAACAGAAAAACGGGTACAAAAATAACTTTACTAATATGCAAATGAATATTATGTTACAAGATTAAAAGGAGTTTTAAAATGAGCTATACACATACTAGATTTACACAGGTCTTCTGCAGCTAAAGGGATGGGGGGGAGACGTGGTGAGGATGGTCACTGTACAAACAAATGGACAATATTGACCAAGAGACGCTCGAACGATCTTGAACGTAAACTAAGCCGATGATGAGGCTCACACTGGGGGGTTGGGGGGAAGAGAGGGCACTTGCACAGGAAAGTTGTGCGTTGCTGTTACCTCGAAGATTTGGTTCGAAGGAGTAATCCTTGCCTTGGCGCAAAGTTCAGAACAATAGTCTCTGGATAATGACTATTACGGGAGTGAACTTAAATTTTGCTTTCGAGTAACACGAATAGAGATTAAGTGCACTGCGTTCGAGGAGCGGGGAAAGCGGGTCGAGGTAGACTCACGTGAATTAACGATAATACCGGGAGCTTGAGGGATTCTGCAAGAATTGTGCAGAGTCCAACAGGACGCGAATAGCGGGTACCAACGAGGCAGGGAGGACGGCGGATACTGCCTTCCAACTCTGGTGCCGGAGGATTTATAGGGGTCGAATGTGGTTTTCCTTCCTCTGTCCGAAGGGGAGGGTTCTAGGGTCAGACGCATCGCTACACGAGAATAGACTCGGCCTTTTAGCGCGAGGAGGTTCTTAAGCCAGCGAGGCAGACTTTGTTCGACTTCATATGGGACATTCCGGGCTCTCACACTTGTTGCAGATTTCTGTGATGGTGGCATCTCATACTTTTGCACCTCCATTAGCGCAGAAAAAAAGGGTCGGGGCCAGGTGTCTGTTGTATATCTCTCTATTGAAGGGCGAGGCGGCGTGTATCTTCATCTCTCTCTCTCTCTCTCTCTCTGTGATCTCTAACAGCATGGTGACCCCTTTCATAGCACAGGACGCAAACGCTCATTACCCCACGCAGTAGCCCGCACTGTGAGTGGTGAACATGGGGCCGGGAAAGCCAGCTGCCGCCATTTGAGGCCACTCCTCCCACCTAGAGACCTGGCAACCCATCGGCATGACGGCTCCATCTTAGACATGGCATAAAGTCGATAGACTGTGAAAAGCAGAGAGAAAGGGGCTGTGAGGGTGGAGGTTAAGCAGGTTGTTAAAACCTGCGAAATAGATGAGGTAACATACAGGATACATGGGCGAGTGGGACGAGAGTCCGCTGCCATGTGTAGGATATCGGGAAGATTATTTTTTTTCCTGGACTAGTCAACAGGCCTCCTACATATCCACTTTAGCAGAATCACAGACAGCTAAGACCTTTTCAAAGACAAATATGAGACACTTTGAAGAAGATGGACTATGGGGCTCTCCACAGTTGGTACAGCGGTGGGGATGGTCGCAGGAATAACCATGGTAGGCCTGCGCACAATCCACGCATGCACAGGAGTGGCAGTAAGCAGTGCTCACATGACCAAACATATGGCAATTGACTGGTATTTGCAAGTAACCCACCTTAAAATGAGATGCGAGATCAAGACAATCAAACATTAGGAATATGGTTGGTGTATTCACCCGAATTCCACCAATGGTTCACTGTTGTCTATGAATGTCAATAATCCGCAGGCTAGCCAGCTTTGACTGAAGCATCTTAAGGGGCATAGACCATTAGTTCATTAGAACAAATAACATCCTTCACAGTGTTGAAGGTTAGGTGGGATGAGGTAGCAATCTCAGAGCGAGCAAGAGTGTTGAGGGATTGGACAGAATCATGTTTGGGGCAGGAAATGACCTCCACTAATAGGGCTCCATCATTATGGGAACACATGCAGCGTGGTTCGCCGCACCGTTCATCAAAATCTTCACTGGTATAAAAAATATTAAGCTTTGATAGGGAAATATCAGATTTTGCTTGAAAGACCAAAAAGTGGTGGTAGTTCAAGTCAGGGTCCAGCTCTGAGGAAAACGGATCAGCTGCGAGAAAGTGAGAGCTGGAACGAGATCCAGAACTACTAAAGGGTGTTTCATAAAGACTAATGAAGTTTAAAACAACTGGTTCAGTTGCAATGGCCAAATTGCCTGAGTTGAATCGTTTTTGTGGGACAGAGACACAAATTGCTGTTGTGTGGTACAGTGTCACTCTGAGACGGGAAAATTGATTCGCCGACGTTCGCAGCAGTTGGACATCCCGACCACTTCATAACATTGAATTCTGCCTTAAGATCTCCAAATGCATGCGTACAAAATTCAACTTACGCAGCATCTTCAGCCACCTAACCAAGGGAGACAGAAGCAGTTTGCTAACTGGATTATGGAGAGACTGGCAGCTGTTGAAAATTTTGCAAAGAAAATCATCTTCAGTGACGAGGACCAGTTCCACTTTAATGGATTTGTCAATAAGCAGAACTGCCGGATTTGGGGAAATGAAAATACTCAAATAATGCAAGAGCGTGAAATGCATCAAATGAAAGCAACTGTGTAATGTCGTTTGGGGGCAAGTGGAGTGCTTGGACCATTCTTCTTTGAAGATGATGGGCGAAATGCAGTTACCATTAATGGAGAACATTACTGAAACATAATATCCACTGTTATGGTCGAACTTGGAAGATACAGAGATTGACAACCTGTTTCCAGCCGGATGGAGCGACACGCCACACTTGCATTACTAAAAAAAAATAATTCTGCAACGAATGATATCCTTGTATGGTGACGAGGAATGGCCACCAAAGTCGTGTAATCTTACCCTTTGTGATTTCTTCTTATGGGGGTATAGGGTCTCACAGGTAAACGCTAACAAATCACGCACAATTCCTGAACTCAAGGTTGAAATCAGTTGTGTGATTAGAGGTACCGAGCCACAAATGTGCAGAATATAACCATGTTTATAAAAATGCTTTCATTATTCACCTTTCAAATTTGGCACTCTTTATATTATTTAGATTGTGAGGTTGTAGTCCGCCTCCCCTTTCCAAATGTCTAATCCCTTTCTTCTCTTCCAGGATGCTTGGAATGAAGAGGACAGAGCAGGGGCGATCCGGGTGAGGGACTCAATAGACCTCTATCATGCCTCCCATTCATCTTTGTATCTTCCTCAGGCAGAATTTGAAATATTAGTTTGATGTGAATGAGACTTTAGAATTTAGGGGTGGAAGTTAAAGAGAAGAGCGAGCTGGAAAGTCATCCAAGTAAGTCAGTGTGAATGGGTGTTGTGTATGTTATGTTGGTGTTAATGGTATTTGAGTATGGCAGTGAATCTGTGATTGAAGATGCCTTCACCTTTCCAGCTCCTTGGTATCGGCAAGACAGTCGAGGCAGCGCCAGCCAGCCTGGACCCTCACTTACTATTGAAAGGGGCCGTTCTGAAGTGTGGGGCTTTGAGAGCGCCTCCCAGTCTTCAACACAGTGACTGGAACTTATGCATCCCAGTCTCATAACGCGGGACGCCATTGAGGAACCCTTGGAAGAATACGGGCCCGCCTCCCTTTCCTTGTCTGGTACGTTATAGCCCTTTGCACATTTAATCCTGAGTTTAGGGGTGCACCCAGTACTCTTGTGCACAATTTTGATTGTGCGGATGATTTATCCATATTTCAAAGTGTGCCGATATATTTGTAAGGCCCTATATATATATTGGCTAAGTATTTTGATAAAAGTGTATAACAGTATATATATACATAATTATTTGGGGTTTAAGTTGTAAGGCTGTATATATTCTTGATATTTATATTGGAATTGGTTAAGGTTCGCTATTTGTTTCTTGCATTTTTTTTATTATTTACCGTCTTTGTGAAATAAAGGAAATATTAGACTAGCCCCCCAAACACCGGAGCTGCCCTGTTGGACCGGCAAGGATTGTAGTGCGGGATCGCGACCATGACACAACAAGGTCTCCCACAGAGTGGAACCCACCTAACAGCTACGTCACCCAATCCGCACCCTCAAAGGGAGGGAGGGGCCGTGCACTCCTTAACCAGCACCGTCGTTTTAAAAACGGGAGGCCACCTTCGGGATTTTTCCTTCAAGTGCGCGAAGACCATCGCGCTAGGCACCTATCACATCCAACACAGCATGATTCAACCACGGAACGACGCGCCCAGTGAGGCAGGACTGGTGCACCGAGACTGCGAAAATCGGAACTTAAACCTAGAACATGCACTAGCAGCCACACAGTACAACTGACCACACATACAGTCAGGCGCAATCAACCACGCATGGAGGAGATAAGAGGGGGGACAGGAGACCATTAATAACAACAATAAAATCATAAAACAAGGTCGAGGAGGGAGGGGAGGGGAGAGGTATAGTAAAACTCCCCTTAGCAGTCTGCTTTGAAGAACCGGCTGAGCCCCTCTAAGAGATAAGGCAGGAGCACTCTCGCGGCGAGCCTCTTGAAACACCACGAGCGTAGAGGGAGTTTTCCCTATTTGTTACAACTAAATCTAATATATTATCACTCCTTTAAACAAGTGCAGATTGCAATATAAAGAAGCATGGTGCGGTCCAACACAATTCAAATACATGACCTTGCATGAAATTAGGGCAGTTTAACAGAATTTACGATGACCCATTGTTGAAATGCCAGCATTGTGTCTCTGAGGTGGTACAATGATAACGCAACCTTGGTAACAGCATGAATGCATTCACACGGTGGGAATACCATCCAGCACGCATCAATTTAGAAGGGTCTATCTAGGTCGAATGTGTCAAAGGGTCGGTGCGTGTTTAAAGACACATCCCTCATCACTCGATCAACCATAACTTCCTGCTCAGCCCGTTCTTCAGTAATGTCAACAGAGTAGTCCAGCAGTTCCCTGGCATAATATTGCATCGGGAGTAGTTAGTGGCCGAATGGAATTCAGATTCAGGTCGACTTCTCAGCGGTTGCCATATGCTATAGATGCTCGTGGTTCAGATCCCACATTAATCAGCTTGTCCCCACTGAGAAATAAAAGGCATCCTAATGAGTGCAGATCGGTAAGGAAAACCCTTACCCATTTTTATTTACCGAGCTAATACTCCTTTAAATTTAGTGTAACTTGGAGGGGGTAGCCCCACAAGTGGAGCATTGTGTGCCCAAAAATACTAAATTTGGCAAATTGAAGATTCGACCAGAGGACAATCTTGTTTTGTTAATGGTGGAGGCAACATAGAACCGTTTGAATTAAGAGCGCTCAAAGATGATGGGAAAGACTCTCACAGTGTCTTTGAGGCTCTACTCACTTTCTTGGTCTCTTTGGATAAGAGCTGGGTTTTCAACCCTTCTACCTTTTGTGGGGCCACTGGGGGTGAAGGAACCAGCCTTACGCCTTCATTTTGGCTGAAAAGGCAATTAAACCAGCTGGGCAGATAATAACTTACCACCTTGCTTGATGGCGTTTACCCCACTCATTTAAAGGAACTTAAGAATGAGCTTGCGAAGCCGTTGCGTGCAATTTTCAATCGCTCATTAGAAGATGGCGTGGTCCCTGTAGACTTCAAGCGTGCAAACGTTACACCAATATTTAAGAATGGGAATAGATACGAAGCAACGAATTTTCGTCCTATTAGTCTAACTTCGGTAGTTGGAAAGCTTTTAGAATCGGTAATTAGAGATAGAATAGTGTGCCACCTCGAGGTAAATAATCTGATTAAAGATTCCCAACATGGGTTTAGGCGGGCGAGATCGTGCTTGACAAATTTGCTCGAATTCTTCCATAAAATGATTTGCGTTTACGACGAAAGCAAAGCTGTAGATGTAATCTATCTAGACTTTAAAAAGGCGTTTGACACCGTTCCGCACGAGAGATTATTAATGAAAGTTAAAGCAGTCGGTGTGAAGGGTAAGATATTAAATTGGATTAGAAATTGGCTGAAGGATCGTTCGCAGCGAGTAGTTATAAATGGTGAATGTTCAGATTGGGTCAACGTCAGTAGTGGAGTGCCACAAGGCTCCGTTCTTGGCCCATTATTGTTTCTAATATATATAAACGATTTGGATAATGGCGTATTTAGTACGATTTCTAAATTTGCTGACGACACGAAGCTGGGCAACCGTGCCTATGTAAGATCGGATGTAGAAAAATTACAAAAGGACCTAAACTTGATTGTCAGATGGGCGGATAAGTGGCAAATGCAGTTTAATTTAAGTAAATGTAAGGTGATGCATTTGGGTTGCCATAATTTGAGGGTAGAGTATACCATGAAAGGCCAGGTCCTCGACGTAGTTAAATTGGAAAAAGACCTGGGAGTTTTAGTCTCGGATGACTTCAAAGTCACGAAACAATGCGCGGATGCATGTAAAAAAGCAAATCGTGTGCTGGGTTATATCGCGCGTAATTTCACGTTCAAATCCAAAGAGATAATTTTACCATTGTATAAATCACTTGTGCGTCCACTGCTCGAATATGCGGTTCAATTTTGGGCTCCATACTTAAACAAAGATATCGCGCAATTAGAAAGAGTGCAGCGTAGGGCTACAAAATTAATTCCCGAGCTGAGAAACAGGCCCTATGAGGAAAGACTCAGGGCATTAGATTTGCCATCTCTCGAAGGCAGAAGATTACGTGGCCAGCTAATTGAAGTATTTAAAATATTGAAAGGATTTTCAAACGTTGATTATAGGAATTTGTTCGAATTGGATCATAGGGTAAATACTCGGCAACACGGATTAAAATTAGTGAACAAGCGATTTAACACTAGTATAGCCCAAAACTATTTTACGTTTAAAATTACTCAAATTTGGAATAGGCTACCCACCCACGTAGTGGATAGTAGGTCGGTAAATATGTTTAAAAACCGTCTCGACGCGCACTTAAATAGTATAAATATAACGTAGTCTGAGCACAGTAAATAATAACGTCTTTGCAAAAGGAGTTTGGAGCGGAGGAACAACGAGAGTAAAAATGATGACTAAAAATGATGCCAGCGATTTCTCTTGCATGTGTAGTTTAGATATCCATTTTCTTTTCCGCCTATCCTATAACTAGATTTTCACCACTAGCAGTCGAGGGCTGCGGAAGTTGAGAAGAAAAACTTTCTATCACCCCCCCTTAGGTTGAAGTAGTTAATATGCCTGACATTGTACACATGTAGATAAGTGTGTACAGTAGATTATATATTAAAAAAAAAAAAAAAAAAAAAATATAGCATGTTAGAGATACACTCGTAGATAAGTGTGTATCGTAGTTTCGGATGTAGTGTAGCGGACTAGCCTCGAGCGGACCTTAGGGTCTTTGTTGGTCCTAGATTCTGTAGTTCTGTAGTAGGTAAACGTTCTGCTGCGTGGGGGGGGGGGCACACTGTATTATGGGCATAAAAGGATAGATAAGTAAAGGAAAAATGCAGAGCAGTAGGAGGAAAGAGTGGGAAGAATGCGAGAATGTTACCCGTTGCAAGAGCCAAGATCACTGTCACACTTTTACTCTTACCACTTTAGGTATACTCAAATCACTCCATCCCAAACAAATTCATTTCCCTTGACTACCACTCTTTCCCACATCACATTCCACATACTGGTACTGAATAGGGTTACCAGACCCGCCCATTAGTGATTGTTGTTGTGATTACATTGCTCCATAGGAGCAGATGACATCTCTGCTCCCTCCAGCCCCTTAAAGGAGAGTAAGGGAGAAAGCTTTTAATCCTACAGCCTGTGCTGTAGGCCCTGCCCTCGTTAAGTGGGGCTGTGGCTTCTATGAAGCTGTTCTGAAGGACCAGGCTAGAGCTGAGAGAGGCCATTGCATACTATGGGAGTTCAATTATAGCTTAATCCGACGTGGATTGGATCCAGGTAGGATTGGTCGTGTCATATCCACTTGAAAATGACGTGAACACTCGAAAATTGCTTTTAACTGACCACAGAACTCGGTTGCCTTCTGAGACACGCGACAGAGGGTATGGGTATTTTTCCTGCCCCCCCAAAAATATATAAAATAAAATATATCTAAGACTCATCTATCTTTGCCAGGGAATAATATTTTTGCATTGAAATATAACTAGCATATAGAAGACTCATTAACTTGGAGGAAGGTTGAGGAGATTGAACAATCCATCTCCTTTTGTAGAAGTAGAGAACTGAACCCACCTCCCATTCCTTTGGCGACAATTGGGACAAATTCACGATCTCATCCAGAATCTCTCCTCTCGCCTTTTCGAACAGGTCATCCCGATCCAATTCACGGACTCTGATTGAATGCAATTATTAAAAGTTCAGTAACTGGATATAAACAATAACAAGGTCTGCTGACCAAAAGGTCGCGTGCTCTCACTTATTTTGATTTATGACCTTAAGACCTTCAAAACTTTCAATAATTCCTGGACTAACATTGGGAAGACCTTGACAATTCTATCATTCGAAAGAGAATGTAAAAGAACATAAGCCTTTCAAATCTTGTTAGAATCGGCCAAATATTTATGATGTTATTGCTAAAACAAAATTCCTGGGCTAACCTTGGGAGGTCTTTGACAATTATATCATTCAAAAGAGAATGCAAAACAACATAAGGCTTTTAAATTTCACTAGAATCGCCGAATAGTTATGATGTTATTGCCAAAACAAAATAATTCCCTGGCTAACCTTGGGAGGACTTTGGCAATTATATCATTAAAAAGAGAATATAAAACAACACAACGGTTTAAAATTTCGTTAGAATCGGCCTAATAGTTATAATGTTATTACAAAAACAAAAAAAAGCAAAGTGGGGAGTGACCAACTGACATAGTGAGATGTAGAGTCACTCGCGACTAAAAATGGTTCCTTATCTTAGACATTATGGCAGTAAGCTTTTGAGATGCTCATAAAGTAGTGAATCAAGGGAATGGAAAATATGTGTAGACACATCACAGTAGTGGCTAAAAGAGGAAACTACTTAGGGTGAAGGACCAGTAAATGTCAACAACAATACCCATTCAACAAACAGTCACAGGTTAATTAGACAAGGATAAAACAGGTAGTAAACAAGCTTGAAATGAAGCAATGTTTTTTTTAATAAAAAGTGAGAGACCAACAAGAGCATCTCTAGTAGAAAGGTGTTAAGATCTGTAAAGTGAAAATGTTGAAGATATAACTATAGATCATTCTGCAAGGATTGGGACAGAAGGCAAGCTGCATGTGTTGGGGCTGGTAGGGCACATAATCCTGCAGATGACAACTGCAGCAAGGTTGAAAAAGAAATTGGCAGAATTTTTAATTTTACCAACGATCTGCTTAATTAAGATGCCTTCAATTTCTCAGTGGGGGACCTATTGATTAACGTGGGATCCGAACCACGGGTATCTGCAGCGTATGGCAGCCGCCGAGAAGTCGACGTGAATCTCGGGACATCATCCAAAGACTAACCATAACCAGTGTGGCTTAATTTTGCGCACATCGGAAGCGGGTTTTCCACTCAGCTAAACTGTAGCCCCGTAAAATAAGGAAAAGATGGGGGGGGGGATAAGAAAACAGGCATGTTAAAAACATCCCCCAAACCAGAATCCAGAGGAAAGGAGGAACTAGCCCCCAACGAAAGCTGTTCACGGCTGACAACGAAAATAGGCAAGGCTTGTAAAGAAAGTGGGGAGGAAAAAAAAGAGAAAAGAGTAAAACGGTAATGTATATGAATAAAGCCTTGGTAGTCTCGATCTAGTTTGAGACGGCCAGAGCACTGCGGCTAGGAATGCCCGACTCTTCTCAAGCTACGAGGGGCGGTCAATAAGTTTTGCGAATCGGTAGGGCAAAACAGAGGAAGGGGATGGCTGTTTGTGGAGGTGTTAGGACAAGTTATGACAAGTCAGGACCTGCAGCCGCACGCTCCTGCCTCATCTATTTAAGAAGCAGTGGCTGATCGCAGATCGTCAGTCACAAATTTTTCAACAATGGAGAAGGTTGAGCACCGCGCAGTGATCAAATTTTTGACCAAGGAAGGCAAGAATGCAAAAGAGATCCATGAACGCATGGTTGCAGTGTACACCAACACCGCCCCTTCTTATGCAAACATTGCTCGCTGGAATAGGGAGTTCCGCCATGGTCGTGAGTTCCTTGAAGATGACCCCCATCCAAGACGCCCGTCAGACGTGATCAACGAGGACAATGTGGCCCGTGTGGAGAGGATGATCTTCGAAAATCGACGGGTGAAGGTCGAAGAAATCGAGCGAGAACTTGGAATATCACATGGAAGTGTTATCAACATCATCCACGACAATTTGGCCATGACCAAGGTCTCTGCCCGTTGGGTCCCTAGAAACCTCACGCCGTCGTCAAAGTCCACAAGGCCAGAGTTGCACAAGCTGCCCTGCGCGAATGCGGTTTCGAGGAGCTCAACCATCCTTCCTACAGTCCAGATCTGACCCCCAGCGACCACTTTGTATTCCGCCACCTCAAGGCTGCACTGCGTGGACGCTGGTTTGGGGACGAGGAAGATGTCCAGCTCGCCCTCCAGGAGTGGATTGAACAGCAGTCGGGAATTCAAAGCCTCAGGGACAAGTGGCGCAAGTGCATTGAAGTCGAGGGTAGTTATATTGAAAAAATAATAAAACAATTTTCCTCATATCTCGTTTCCTTATATCCGAATTGCAGAACTTATTGACCGCCCCTCTCGTATCATGACTGGAAAAGATGAGCAAAATGCTGCCCCATTACCGAGGAAAGTTATTCTTCCATTCCGTCTCCAGGTTGAATCTCGTTGCCTTAAAAGCGTCCGCCTGTTGTTCTACCGTGTCCCGAACCATCTTCCAGAAGCACTCAGAAACAGCGAAACTCAAATTGCGGGTAGTGCACTGATGACTGTTAACTACACCTCCTCTGAAACAAGAAGAGCATAAGGATTCGTTAAGATCATAAGTTACCTCCAGAGTTAACACTGCCACTTGAAAAACAGAAAAGGGCCATACAAACAAAAAATAATAATAAAGATGGGAATCGGAAGTTAAGACTAGATTGATCCATAGACATTACAGGGACTGGACCATTTACTGAACAAGTTTGAATTGGAGGTGACCCAGATTTCTAGGTTTACTGAAATTTATGGAGTAAACTTTGACATATATTTGAAATTAAACAATGAAAAGTAAAAAATGAAATTATATGTAATAAATGCAAGTTAATACACTTCATTCAAACAATAAGGGCTGTTTGTTCTTTATTAATCTGACGGATATGTAGGCCACAAACACACAAAAGTGGCAGAATAGCAAAGTACTACACCATATAGAAACTCAGATTCAAAGGTAGAGAGTTTTGCGGTAACTATGGGTTTCGGATAACATAACTAATACCGACTTAAATCAGGGTCTACTTAAAATTACCCAAATGGTGTCTCTCAATGTCGCAGGATTACCAGCAGACTGGGCTCAATGGACTTTAACTAAACATCTGACAGCAGGAGGAAGAACTCACTTGAATATCTTGGAATTTCTGAAGAAATTTTCTTCATAGTCTTTAATCGACTGGATGGAGTCGTCTTTATTGCCTCGACCTGTTACCACCGCAAAATATCCGAGCGCTTTCATGGGAAAAAGCCTTCCAGACAGGATTTTGTTAATCTGAAAAAAAGGTGATTAGCGAACAATATGAGAGAAGGCGACTGCAAATCACTGTGAAAAACTATTCAATGCGGGCACAATCATTGGTAAAAAATGAGGTAAACAGAAAAAGGAAAAAGTGAAAGAAAACAAAGAACAGCAAAGATGAAAAGAGCGCCACGGCAAACCTCTTCAACCATAAATGTTGGCCTGAGGGAGGGTGCATTGGAAGGCTCAAAGAAGAAATTTGAAAAGGGACAACAAATGATAAAGGGACAAGAAATCAAAACACACTTGCAGGTAAAGAAGCAACAAGAAATACTGAAATTGGAATTCAAATTAAAGAGTGAAAGAGATAAGTCCAGAAACTACACCCATCGCCTCACTCTTCTAACGACCCGCTAACCAATAATAGGACGTTTTAGATAGAATCAGTGGAAGACAGACTCGAACAAGAGAGGAGTAGCCAAAAACAAAGGATGTGAAAACTATCTAAAGCTCCTTTACAAGAATCAATAGTGAAAGCCCCCAAAATGTAAAGGTAGAATTTTCAAACTTGCGTAAGGAAATCTACTTCAAAATGAATCATTATATCTTACTCGATCAGGGTGAGTCAAATTCTCTTCCGCCAGATCCACTTTGGTCATAACAAAAATAGTCCTCTTGCCACTGGGATCCATCTGGCTGACCATATCTGTTACATTGGATCTCTCTGCATCCACGGATCCATCTTGAATGCACAAAATGATAGCATTCGGATTCGACATATATTGCTCTGATATATTTCGGATCGCTTCTCGGGTATCGCTCGCCATCTCCGTAGTCACCGTCTGAGAAGAGTAGACACTTAAAATACTATCACAAGAAATTTCTACTATGACCTTTTCGTCACTAAGTGGTGGTTAGTGGGCTCCAACACCTCCCCTCCTCTTTAGGCTTTATCAAACAAGTCCAGCGATCATTTATTTTTTCACACCATGTCCATAAACAATGGAGCAGCGATATGTGCTGCATCATTTTATCCAGTCAAGATTAAACGCTGGGCAGAAGGTACCAAGTACACCCCACTCCATCCATAGACATTGGACCCCTATCATACATAATAGAATCCACTTGTGAGCCCCATCACTCTCTCACATCAATTGAACTTTTAAAGGGTTATGATTCGAAGTCCAAATAGGAGGAATCTGGGTTGCAGGTGGTTGCTTCATTCACGTACACTGATAATTCCTGGGAGATCCACGAGAACCATTCGCTGGAGTCCGGGTCCTTTGACCGTCATCGATATCACCTCGTGACTCACTGTCCGCCCGGACCGAACGCTGTTCAGCATTCGCAGTTCTACCTTTTAACGAAAAACAAGTATGAATTCCTGAAGATATAACAGTGAGATGGAACTGAAAATTAGTGTAATCCAATGAAAGCACTATTCAATAAGTGGGGGAAAGCAGGAGGAAAATGAAATAATGCGAACCCTAAAGGAAGTTATTTGGGCAGGGCATGGTGGGGAGGGGCAGTTCTATCACGTTTCCCACTGATGTGCTAAGTTGTAGAACTTCTCAAGGGGAGATGGACCTACACCTTAACGTGAGGTCCAAACCATAGGTCGCTATAACATATAACAGCCACTGCAAAGGTGACCAGAATTGAGACTCCATCCGGTAGTTAACTTTATGTACACCCAGGTAACCATAGTACCTGGAGGGATTGCACATCCTCCCGTGATAACCCAGCACTGAGCGCCTAGTGGGGAAGGCTGTTTTTTAAACTCTAGCCACCCTGTTGGGTAAGAAAAAATACAGTTGTAGAGTGGTCGGTCATTTCCAACTGGATACCACACGACCACCCCACCTGGATGCAATCTTGCGGTGTGCCACCCTCCCCTCCCGCCCCTACTTAGATGGAATGCTGGTGGAGTTTAAGCTGCAATTAAACTACAACTTCCAAACTGTTGCCTAGATGGCTAAGGCAAGAGAGGGATGGTCCGGGGGGAGAAGGATCTTACAGAAGGCACGGCACCACTTAATTGTGCCTTCAGCATAAGGCTATAGGATCAAAGGTTCTCTATCTTCCTCTACCAAACGGTCGGAGGGAGTAGAGGTCATCTGCTCCCGGGGAGCAACAAACTTAGAAGTGGGGTTTGCGGTAGGATATTAAGTGGGTTTTATTTTGTTTTTATTTATTATTATTATAAAGAGCTCATCTGGCGACTGCCTACTTGGGCATTAGTCACCGTATAAAAAACTGGCCTAGAACTAGGCTATTTCAAAATAAAATACAAAAAGATAAAAAACAACCCCCCCCAAAAAATAGGGGAAAAGGAAGCCAGCAGTAAACAAGCCGGCGTAGGAGCGTGCGACCTATAAGGGAAAAAAACAAAACAAAATAAAAACCTGCTTAAATAATAGGGTGAAGGCCGGTCTCCCCCCAGAAGTCAACAAGTCCACCAGTCAAAGTGAACGGACGCGTCCCGAGTACAAGGGACAGGCGGTATCGACCCCGCCCATCCCGGTACCGGGACAGACAGGAAACGTGCGCGAAGAACACCCAGACTGGGGCATTCGAAAAGAATGTGCCGAACAGTCTGGGGGACGACACAGTCGTCGCAATAGGGCGTAGGCGAGCGCTCCATTAAATAGCGATGCATCACACGATTTTTTTTTTAATTTTATAGAGCCCATCTGGCAACTACCCACTTGGGCATAAGTCGCCGAAAAACACGACAGCCTAGAACTAGGCTACTTTAAAAAAATATAGATGAAAACATAACGATATAAATTGGAAAACTTAACAATCAGGAAGAAATCTCCGGCAGCGGGGGGAGGTCCCCCTCACCCCAGTGCAGGAAAGTGCAACCTACAAAACAACAATATCAAAAGAAAAACAAAAAGAACCTTAAATAAAGGGGAGAAGCCCGGCCTCCCCCATTATTTTTTTTAAAATTTTATAGAGCCCATCTGGCAACCGCCGAAAAACACGATAGCCTAGAACTAGGCTACTTTAAAATAAAAATATGAAAACTTAACAATGATATAAATTGGAAAAACTTAACAATCAGGAAGCAATCTCCTGCAGCGGGGGGAGGTCCCCCTCACCCCGGTGCAAGAGAGTGCAACCTACAAACAAAACAATAACAAAAAAAGAACCTTAAATAAAGGGGAGAAGCCCGGCCTCCCCCCAAAAGTCAACAAGTCAATGTGCACGAATCTGTCCCGAGTACAAGGGACAGGCGGTAGAGACCCCGCCCATCCCGGTACCGGGACAGGTATCGTGCGCGAAGATCACCCAGACTGGGACATTCGACAAGAATGTGCCGAACAGTCTGAGGGACGACGCAGTCGTTTCAATAGGGCGCAGGCGAGCGCTCCATCAAATAGCGATGCGTCACACGAGTGTGTCCGATTCGGAGACGACAGAAAGCAACCTGAAGCCGCCGCGGCATTGGGGGATAGGTCCATGGGAACAGTCAAGGCGCAATGGAACGCAACTTTAAGTTCCCTTCGACCGTCTCGCATCTTCTTTGCAGGGCAGTCCGAAGAGATCCCCGTATTCCTGCCATGTAGTCGGTGTGAGGAAGAGCAAAACGCGGGTCCGGTCGCAGAGTCATCGCGGAAACTTTGGCGCCATCATCGGCGCGCTCATTCTCCGCAATTCCTACATGTCCAGGAACCCAGCAAAAGATAATCTCGACATCCGCCCGGCTCACCAAAACCGTGGCGTCACGGATATCGCGAACCAGGGGATGCGGATATTCCAATGCCCCGAGAGCACTCAGGGCGCTTTGTGAGTAGCTATTTTTTTTTTTTTTAATTAAGGGGCTATCTGGCGATTGCCGACTTAGGCATAAGTCGCCGTAAACAAACAGCCTAGTTCTAGGCTACTTTAAAAAATTGAACAGGAAACAACAATAAAAAGAAATAACAATAACAATAACAAAAACAACCACAACAATTGAACCTGGTTAAATGAAAGGGAGAAGGACGGCCTCCCCCAAAAAGTCAACAAGTCCACCAGTAAGTGAACGCACTCGTCCCGAGTACAAGGGACAGGCGGTAGCGACCCCGCCCATCCCGGTACCGGGACAGGTGTCATGCGCGAAGATCACCCAGACTGGTACATTCGACAAGAATGTGCCGAACAGTCTGGGGGACGACGCAGTCGTTGCAATAGGGCGCAGGCGAGCGCTCCATCAAATAACGATGCGTCACACGAGTGTGCCCGATTCGGAGACGACAGAAAGCAACCTGAAGCCGCCGCGACATTGGGGGATAGGTCCATGGGAACAGTCGCGGCGCAATGGCACGCAACTTTAAGTTCCCTTCGACCGTCTCCCATCTTCTTTGCCAAGCAGTCCGAAGAGCTGCCCGTATTCCTGCCATGTAGTCAGTGTGAGGAAGAGCGAAACGCTAGTCCGGTGGCAGAGTCCTCGCGGACTCTTTGGCGCGCTCATTCCCCGCAATTCCTACATGTCCAGGAACCCAGCAGAAGATAATCTCGACATCTGCCCGGCTCGCCAAAACCGTGGCGTCACGGATTTCGCGAACCAGGGGATGCAGAGATTCCAATGCCCCGAGAGCACTCAGGGCGCTTTGTGAGTCGCTATAGATCACGATCCGGTCTCCGAACCGGGCAAGTCGCGTAATCTCCTGTACCCAGTGGTGTATTGCCACCAGCTCGGCCGTGAAGACAGACGCAGCGCCTGGTAGAGCCCCACTGACTTCAAACAGAGGAGATACGGCGTGGAAGCGAACCCCTCTTGGGACTTGGAGCCATCCGTATACACTGGCACGGTACCAGCGTGACACGATGTGTGCTCCAAAAAGGTCAAACGCAATACTCCCGGCGCAGTACAAGCTTTGGGAGCAGAGGCGTGGCAACAAATAGCCAAATGTGGTACCCTCCAGGGTGGCGTCCTGGGCAGAACCAGGGGCGCCTATGGCCCGAGAGCTATATCTACCTCTTGAAGGAGTTTCCTGGTCCTAAACCCAAAGGGCTTAGGGTATGACTGGCGTCTCTCGGCGGCATAGGCACCATCGAGATCAGCTGCGGATGCAGTGAGAGCTGTTGGCGACTGAGGGAGGCGCCGGGTTCGCGCGTCCAGGCGAGTGATGCAATGCACGCGGCGCAGAGCGAGTGGCATCTCCCCAGCATCGACCAACAGGCTCTCAATAGGGAAAGTGCGGAAGGCACCGGGCGCAAAGCGAAGGCCGGTGTGGTGGATCGAATCCACCTTCCGCAATAAACGCTCAGGTGCGGATGCATAAAACTCGCATCCGTAGTCGAGCTTCGAGCGAACAAAGGATCGATAAAAAAGTAAGGCAGTAGCCCTATCAGCGCTCCAAGCGCTGAACGTCACGGAACGGAGAATGTCCATGGCGCGGGTATAAGAGACCCTAAGGCAGCGAATATGAGCCTCCCAGGTGAGGCGTCGGTCGAATACAAGACCAAGGAAACGGTGCGACTCAACCACATCCAGGCGCACCAGATTAAGAAACAAATCTGGGTCGGGGTGAAGCCGTGGATGACGGCAGAAGTGCACCACCTTAGTCTTGGCCAAAGAAAACCGAAACCTGTGCGCTTCGGCATAGCGAGAGACGCGGTTCAATGCCTGTTGGAGTCGACGATCCAGAGTTGGCATCTGGGCCACGCCAAAAGAGATCGAAAGGTCGTCCACGTAGAGCGTAGCGAGAACATCTTCCGGCAGCACCGAGGTGATGCCGGCCTCCCAAAAAAAGTCAACAAGTCCACCAGGCAATGCGCACGCACTCGTCCCTAGTTCAAAGGACAGGCGGTAGCGACCCCGCCCATCCCGGTACCGGGACAGGTAACGTGTGCGAAGTTCACCCAGAATGGGACATTCAACAAGAATGTGCCGAACAGTCTGGGGGACGACGCAGTAGTCGCAATAGGGCGCAGGCGAGCGCTCCATCAAATAGCGATGCGTCACACGAGTGTGTCCGATTCGGAGAAGACAGAAAGCGACCTGAAGCCGTCGCGGCATTGTGTTTTGAAGGAAGGAGAAGAGGCTAAGCTGGGGTTGGACGGGGTGCTGAGTCCCGTCAGCACCGCGGCCAGGATGGCAAATCGTAGTTAGTGGGGTTTGAGAAGAGGAGGGGGGGGAGTATATTTGGAGTTTGGCAAAGATAGGGGAGGGAAAAGGGGAGGGGGATAGTACTGGAGTTTGTGAAGGGTAGGGACTTGAAGGAGAGTAAAGGGATAAGGTGTGATAGGGAACTAGGGGGAGGTATGATTGGTTGAGTTGAGGGTGGAGGGCAGCAGAGGTTGGGAGAGCGGTGATAGTGGACGGGGAATTCAATTCTCTAACCCGTGGATGACTCGGGTTGGATACCGTCGTTTTATATCCAATTTTTACAGCTGGTTAAAGGTGGTACCCTCCAGGGTGGCGTCCTGGTCAGAGCCATACCTAACTCTCGAAGGAGTTTCCTGGACGTAAAGCCGAAGGGCTTAGGCTATGACGTGCGTCTCTCGGCGGCATAGGCACCGTCAAGATCAATCTGTGAATGCAGTGAGAGCAGTCAAATACAAGACCAAAGAAACGGTGCAAGTCCACCTCTTCCAGGGGCACCCCATTTTGAAACAAGTCTGGGTCAGGGTGGAGCCATGGATGGGGGCAGAAGTGCACCTCCTTAGTCTTGGCCAAAGAAAGCCGAAGCCTGTGCACTTCGGCGTAACAAGAGACGCGGTTCAATGCCTGTTGGAGTCGACGCTCCAGAGTTTGCATCTGGGCCGCGCCAAAATAGTTCGAAAGGTCGTCCACGTAGAGCGTAGCGAGAACATCTTTCGGCACCACCGAGGTGATGCCGTTGAAGCTCAGGGCAGAGTGTGACACTGAGGACACTTCTCTGCGGGACACCCTCTTCCTGCTCCTTTGGGCCGGAGAGGGTCCCTCCCACCCATACGCGGAATCGACGATCTCGCAAAAAATCAGATATAAAGATTGGGAAGCGTCCCCTCGCCCCCATCGTGTGGAGAATCCATGATACCGTATCGCTATGCGGTATCATAGGCCTTCTACAAATCGCAGAAAACATTTTCTAGTCGGAGCAGAGCATGCGACGTGGAGTGGAACTTGCGGAAGCCGCACTGTGCAGAAGACAAATGGCCTCCGCTGTCCAGAAAAAAGGCTAATCTAACATTTAACAATTTCTCCATCAACTTGCACACGCAAGAGGTTAGAGAGATTGGGCGGAAACCGGCAGGAGTAGAGTGATCTCTCCCCGGTTTGTGAAAAGTATGCACAGTAGCGATTCGCCACGAAGCTGGGAAGATACCCTCTACCCAGATCGTGTTGAACAAATCTAACAGAAAGGCCATGCCTCGCTCAACCAGGTGTCAAAGCATGTCGTACGGGACATCGTCCGGACAAGGGGCGGTGTCTGCACAAGAAGCGAGAGCGGAACGCAACTCACTCACAGTAAACCTGTCGTTGAAGGGTTTTCCACCTCTGCAGGTAAAGACCAGTCGGCGACTTTCCGCGACATCACGACGCGCATTGATTGCTGACAGAGCAACATCCCGGCTTGAGAATGCGGAGAAAGCGGTCACGAAGGATTCTGCCACGGACGCAGGGTCCGAGATGGCGGTCCCATTCTCCTGGAGAAAAGGAGAGGGGCCCTGCGAGATTTTTTTATTTTAATTTTATGGAGCCCATCTGGCAACAACCCACTTGGGCATAAGTCGCCGAAAAACACGACAGCCTAGAACTAGGCTACTTTAAAGTAAGGTGAGGTCCCCCTCACCCCGGTGCAGGAGAGTGCAACGTACAAACAAAACAATAACAAAAAAAATGAACCTTAAATAAAGGGGAGAAGGCCGGCCTCCCCCAAAAAGTCAATAAGTCCACCAGTCATGGTGCACGCACTCGTCCCGAGTACAAGGGACAGGCGGTAGCGACCCCGCCCATCCCGGTACCGAGACAGGTATCGTGCGCGAAGATCACCCAGACTGGGACATTCGACAAGAATATGCCGAACAGTCTGGGGAACGACGCAGTCGTTGCAATAGGGCGCATGCGAGCGCTCCATCAAGTAGCGATGCGTCACACGAGTGTGTCCGATTCGAAGACGACAGAAAGCAACCTGAAGCCGCCGCGGCATTGGGGGATAGGTCCATGGGAACAGTCGCGGCGCAATGGCACGCAACTTTAAGTTTCCTTCGACCGTCTCCCATCTTCTTTGCCAAGCAGTCCGAAGGGCAGGCAGGGGGCACGCGCCTAGCATGGTCTCCTGCAAAAAAATAGCTAACGGGGAACGGGACGAGGCGAGCCTCCGCAGCTCCTCCCAGTTGGCCCGGAGTCCACGGCAATTCCATTGAAGGAATATGCCCTCCAGGCCTAGCTCGGAGGAGACGCGGGGGCCCTCCTCGAATTGAAGACCCTCACGGGAATGGCCGTACGCTTCCCGGGGGCAGAACCCCGGGCGCTGTTGGCCGGACAAAGCGCTGGAGGCGCTGTCGCCTTCGAGGACTTATTGGGGGAGGTTGGGCTCGCCATGCGAGTCTTTTCCTCCCTCCGCCTCGAAACCTTAGGCGGGCGCTGCGGCTTCGGAGGCGGGGGGCCCTCTTTTCGAGGAACCACCGTCTCCGAGCCACTCGCTCCACCTCGGGGCGTGGGCGAAGGAGCTGAAGCTCCTTTGTTGCTGTCCTCCTTTCGGGGGACAGCTTTAGGAACCCCCGAAGATGGCCTAGCGACCATCTTCAGGGGTGTTGCCTCCTGTGAGTCTAGCGACTCTGTGGAGGCGCGTGGCCGTTTCGCCTTGCGGGAAACGGTCACGCTGGGGGAAGAGGGGGGGAGCCCTGGTTTTAGCCGGGGCTGGGTATGAACCCTTTTTGCCGCCAGCTTTACCAGGGGAGCGCCCGGGTTGGGTAGAGCCCGCAGAAGGGCTCCAAATGGGCGCGGAAACAACCGTGCTCATTGGCCTGGATGGGCCACGAGCAGAGGGTGCTTTTCGAACTACTGAGGCATATGACGTCCCAGGCAGAGCTGGGCGCGCCATGACCAAGTCCTTAGCCTCGCGGAATGAGAGTCTATCCTGGGCCTGAACGGCCAGGATTTCTTTCTCAAGGAGATATGCACCACATTGCTTCGAAGAAGCAGGGTGCGACTCTCCGCAATTGACACACTTGGCCACACACGATTTGGACTTATCGTGTGCGACCTTGGAGCAATTTACACAGACTTCGGGTGACCCCGACTTTGCACGTCTACATGAGCGATTCGTATGGCCGAAGCGGTGACAGTAATAGCACCGCCGCGGCAGTGGCACGAATGCCTTCACGAGGTAGCGGTACCAACCGGCACGCACCGACTCAGGGAGCTTGTCACATTCGAACGTGACGAAGAGTGTAGGGGTGGGTCTCGAGGCCCCTCCCTGTTTTCTCATCACACGTTCGACCTTGACCGCCCCATGGTCGGCCAGCTCTAGGGTGATGTCCTCAATGGAGTAGTCAACGAGTTCCCTCGCATAAACTACTCCTTTCACAAAGTTCATGGTAGAGTGCGGCGTCACACTCACCGGGGTGCCATGAAGTGTCCGAAGAGCACTTATCTTGGCCGCCTCGGCGGGATTCGCCAGAAGGCTGCCGTCCGAGAAATGGGTCACCTTCGGCTCTCTACCAATTGCACTAGCTAATCCTCTCCTCTGATGGATCATGTTGCCATCAGTGGAGCGAATAACGAGGAAGCGTTTGAAGCCAGCGGGCTCGAAAACGCCAGGTAACCTCTGAATGAGGGGCCCCGATGTCATCGAGGCTCCGCCCTGTGCACTCTTGGTATTCGTCTTCTTTGTCAGGGGCTCCGCAACCGGGGGGGCAGAGGGGGCGGATGTGCCGATCTTGGCTTGGTCGCCTACCAAAGTGGCAGCAGACCCATCCGTCCCCGCAGCCCCCGCGGATGGAGAGGAGCCCCGAGTCTTTTTTGTCTTTTTAGTCTTTTTCTTTTTCGGAGAGGAGGGCGGGGAATGAACCCGCTTCTCACCTCCGCCGGAAGAAGCCCCCAGGCCAGATGGACTGGCCTCAGCCAGGTCATTCTCTGAAATGGAGAAGGTCCTGGTAGTCGTGGGGGCACAGGTCGGCGGAGATCCCTCCCCTCCTTGTACTGCTTCGGAAACCACAGCCGTTTGAGGAGGACCTTGCATCGGGGCGGATTCGGGTTCGGTGCTTGGGGCCGAGCCCAGATTCCCCCCCATGGAAGGCCCTACCGTCTGAGGCTGGGTTTCCTCAAGGACCATGTCTATCTTAGGGGGGGCCTCCAGTTGGCCATCCCCCCCCAAGACATCGCAGGTCCCGTTGGCAGTATCGTCACTAGTCTTCTTTGGGGAGGCATGGGCCTTGACCCCGGCAAGGTTCAGTATTCTTGCAGGCAGGTCTTTTGAGGGAAGCGACCGAAGGGGCGTGGCTTCCCTCTCCCCCCTAAGGGGGTTTGCCCAACCGAGCCGCTTCGATGTGGAGCGGCTGGCTAAGGGCTGCCTGCTGGCTTTCTTGGCAGCCCCCTTGGAAAGAACAGAGGGGACTGCCGCTGGTAAAAGGGAGGCGCCCGAAAGCACCTCCAGAGAAGGGGGTGAGGGGGAGTCCCCTACACCCGTAAGCGAAGGAGAGGAGTAAGCCTCCTCTCCGGTTAGAGATATATGGAGGGTCCCCTGAGCAAGCACAGGGGGGGAGGACCTCCATTTTTTTGCTGGAGCTGCCCAAGGGCGGCTCCGTCGATGTTATAGGGGAAGTTGGGGGTTGGTTTTTTTTTTTAAACTCATCATTGGGCATGGTGACCCTCTTTTTGACACGGGACGCAATCGCGCATCACCTCTCGCAGTAGCCCGCACTGCGAGAGGTGCTTACAAGCCCGGCATGGCCAGGCGCCGCCATTTAAGACCACCCCTCCCGCCTGGTGGCCTGGCAGTCCATTGGCATGGCGGCTCCACCTTGGACACGGCGTAAAAATAATAGATTGTGAAGAGGAGAGGAAAAGGGATGTGAGGAAGGTATGGGTGGGGATGAAGCAGGTTGTTAAAAACCAGCCACCCCAGACCGGAGCTCAGGGGTTAGGGAATATTGTCCCCCACCCCCTCAGCCCCGATGCGGGACAGTTGGCTGAAAGGAAGGTCAGCATCTACCCTGTGAAATTAGAGGCTGACCAGAGAAAGTTGTGGGAGAGGTTGTGTGAAAAGAGAGGAAACAAGTATTTTGAAGGAAGGAAGAGAGGCTAAGCTGGGGCCGGACGGAGCGCTGGATCCCGTCAGCACGGCGGCCAGGATGGCAAATCGCCGCGCCCCTTACGGAGGGGGGGGGGGGCTGCGAGAACTTGCCCCAAATCCTTTGACTCGCATCCACACCTCTGCTAGAGGGGTTTTTCCGTTAAGTTTAGACACGTATGCCCGCCAAGAAGAGGGGCGGGAGTGCTTCGAAATATACGTCAACTTAGTTCTAGCCATACGAAATTCACCGATGTTCTAGGAATAGTAGTCAGGCCCACGGTGATGAGGTTGCCGGAGAACTCAACGGCCTCATCTACCGACCTAAACTCCTGGACTGAGACAGAGAAATCAGTCATTTGCTGAAATGCGGACCCCTGTGCCCACGCCAAGCACCACAGGGGCGAGCTCTCGGGCGGCAGCTGCCCAGAAAGTGTTATTTGAATCGGAGAGTAATCACTACCATGGAAGTAATCGACCACCCCACACCCAAAATCAGGCTGTGCATCCGAAGAGCACAAAGATAGATCGAGGCAGGAAAATGAAGCGGTACTCGGGCAGTGATGAGTAAACTCATCCACATATAGGACACCTATCTTCAGCTCGTCGATCAGGTCGGCAAGGACTTGACCCTTGGGATTAATTGAGTAGTCTCCACAGAGGCAGTGTCTACCGTTCAGATCTCGAGCAAGAGAAAGGGCCTCGGCAACCGGGCCAAGGAGCGGCGGAAGTCCCCCGCGTCGAAGTCGCCTGACGATGGAATATACGCGGAAGTAACAGTATACCTCTTATCCAGGTGCAGTTAACAGCTACTGACTGAAAAGAGATATCTAAAGCAAAGAGAAGAACGGAGACATCATGCCGGGTGTAAATGGCGCATCCCCTGCCCGGCACCCATCCCGTGGTGGTGGGGTAGCAAAACTCTTATATCCCGGGATAGTGGGCAGGGGTCACGTGCACAGCGTGGTCTCCTACAAAAAGATACTTAACGCGGAACGGGACGAGACGAGCCTCCGCAGCTCCTCCCAGTTGGCCCGGAGTCCACGGCAATTCCATTAAAGGAATATAACCTCAAGGCCTAGCTTGGAGATGTGGTGGTCCTCTTCAAAGACAAGACCCTCACGGGAATGGCCGTACGCTCCCAGGAGGCAGAACTTGGGACACTGTTGGCCGGACAATGCGCTTAAGGCGCTGTCGCCTTGGAGGACTTACCGGTGGAGGTTTGGCTCGCCATGCTAATCTTTTCCTCCTTCCGCCTCGAAACCTTAGGCGGGCGGGGCAGCTACGGAGGCTAGGATCCCTCTTTTGGAGGATCCACCGTCTCCGCGCCACCCAGTTCATTACTGAGTGTGGGCATGTCCTCCTTTCCAAGAGCAGCCTTTGGAACCCCGGAAGATTTAGTAGGGTGGAAAACACAGGCTGTCAGAAAGGAGAAGAGGCTAAGCTGGAGCCGGATGGTGCGCTGAGTCCCGTCAGCACGGCGGCCAAGAAGGCAAATCGGCGCACTCCTTACGGGGTTGTGAGGTCTGAAGACTGTATCACAATTTTAGGTATGGCATATAATTGAAAAGCATAAGAGGGTCCCATTGAATGTAGTAAACTGAAAAAATAGTAATAAGATGATAGCAATAAAGTTTGAGTCCTTAAGTGACATTATTTGATTTAGTTCTCTTACTAATGGCTATGGTCTACAAGTGTAAATGCTGCCTCCAGCTTTAGCTAAGTTAAGCCACTTTGGGTGTGGTGAGCCAGCCGATGAAGGCATGGTTCGGGTCAAATTTGTTAAGGCAGTTGTCATACGGTGTAGCACTGTTAAAGGTCACAAAGGAGAGAAAATGGATGGTAAAAAGACCCTAGCTTAAACATACCATTTGAATTTGACAAAAAATTGTGTAAACAAAAGACTTTTATTTGTAAATTTAAAAATTAATTCATTTACTCATATGACAGGAAAAACAGCGAGCTGAGAAAGAGGGAAGAATATTACCAAATATAATTACTGAAAAAGATGCAATGTTTCGGATTCTAATTAAATGTTCCACCAATAGGAAATATAAACATAAAAATGAATTGTGGTTGGTGGAGGTCATCCCCGCCCTCATCCTTTCTTACCTCTTTCCTCAGCTCGGCTAACTCAGATTCTTTGGTGAGGTCGAATTCCCGTGAGGAATCCTTGAACTGGGCAATGTGGTAAGGCCCCTCACTCAGCGTCACCATCACAGGAGCACGAGTCATCATTTCCCCAGCACCGCGGGGGAAAATACGGGCCTACCAGAAACAAAAAACGGCAATTAAATCATTTCAGCGGGGATCTCCCTTTAGTGCAGTATCAGTTGCACATCTTAGAAAAGCAACCAAATGCGAATGCAGCCACATGGTATGAGTAGGGATGCTGGCCTGGGAACTAGCAGGGAAATCTGAGGCACCAAAGGGAGCTGGAATTATCCTACTTGGAGTATAGGACAGAAATTCTCAAAGGGGGGAAATTGGGACAACAGATTGGCAGACTTTAACTGTTGGAATATTGATATTTGCATTCCCTTCGAGCCCCCCCAGGGCGGGACAAAACGCCGTATGCATCGGTTACCTGCTGCAAGCACGAGTACCCCCTCCTCCCCTTTGTTTATTGCAGTATTATTCAGTTTGGTCGGTTCAGTAATTAATTAGGAATATAAAAAAACTACTTTACTTTGATTCAAGTTTCAAAATCTATCAACATTTTCAATTGCTATTAAATTTGTAAAACTCCACTATAAAAATAATCCATGTCAATGTATATGTACTAATATGAAAACAAATAAAAATAAAGTTCAGTATTATTTGGAATGCACCTTTTGAGGCAGACGATCTTGGAAAGGAGGGCGGGGGGGACATTTTAAAATATGGAGAAAGGGGTGCATGAGGCCAACAAAGTTGAGAACCACTGGTATAGGCAAAGGGAATAAACAAGGGACAAAAGACAAAGTTCTTTTATTTGTTGCAATTAAATGACTCCAGATACATGGGGTATTGGATTTCTGGAAGAACCTCGTCTGGTGGTGAATGAAAACAAATCCACATTTTGGCTTGTATAGTGGACATATGAAATGAGAAAGCAAGAAAATTTATATTTTGGGCGATTTTTAATACAAAAAGTACTATAGGTGAAAAACTTAAAAAATAGCGTAATCAAATAAATGAGAGATGGGAATTGATCAATAGAAATACTGAAACAAGTTACAGGAGCAAGGTGCTCTCACTAACTAAGTAAATAAGGGGGTAGATTTCTGGGTATGGATACTGGCTTCAATCTCAGAAAGACGAGGGGGACTAAACTTTTTAGCAAACATAGGGAGTTAGTCATTTATTGACAATGGATTCAGGCACCTTTACCCAAAAGTAGCCATCCACAACACTTTCAAAAAAATATGATTATTCAATACACAAAAATGTCCCGTTCAAATGGAGTTCCATCTAACTAAAAGGGTTACCTGTGCCACCATTTCAAGGACGGACGTCTTGCCAGAACTCTGATCTCCCACAACAACAACCCTTGGGAGATGGTCCTGGGTATCATAACTTGTGTCATAATCGCACAACTCATCCAGGACTTCGCTGTACATATCAATGAGAGATTTCTTTATCTTTTTCTTCTGCACTTTGGAGTCTGACCTCAGCATCATACTCTTTCTTAACTCTTTATTTTCCCTCTCAAGGCGTTCTATTTCTTTCTGGTATTTTAGCTGTACCGACATCAGCTCCTCTTGGAGCAGTTCATATTTCTCTCTAAATGTTTCTGAAACAACAAGAAAATGGCAATATAAACTACTTTCCTCAAAGGTTGAAGCACATATACCCCCCCCCCCCCTATATACACACATTTACATAAAAGGACTTATTATAATGTGGTGAAGTGAGGGGAAATTAATGTAGTGAAGTTAAAGAGCCCCAAGTACCTTGGGGGGGACTAAGGACAAGGGAGAAGTAGGGATTCTCCTGAAACCTACACCAGGTAAACAATGGAAGCAAGTCTAATTGCAAGAAGGTGGCAGATACTAACTCATTAAAAACATCTTAAATCAAACCATTAGGGTCCTAAGTTTGTTACTACCAATAATGGTGACATGTCTAGTGGAAAAATGGCCCTGCAGTGAAGGGCAGATGAGGAATTCTGAATGATCTTGTTACTCTTTCATATGTAAGAAGTGAGAGCTGAGACATTGGAGCTAAGAACCGGCTCCTTAAAATAACAATCAAACAAAAGCATTCAAGACCTTGAATCAAATTAAGGAACCAACCCACAAACCAGAATGTGCCATAAAACAGTATTCTATCAATTATCTCCAGACACAACATTCTACACTTTTATTCCCATTCTAGCACAATGTCAAGTTATTGTGCCATCTGTGGTAGAAGTAAAGAATATGGTTGACTATAATCATGCTTATCAACACAGTGCACAATAAATCATGATGGAATAGGAATATTTCAGATGAAAAAAAAGGAGAGAACTTGAGAAAAGATGATTTTTTTTAATATCTGATCTGGCGACTGCCTTCTAGGGCATAAATCGCCGTACTCATCCTAGACTAAATCTAGGCTATATTAAAAGCCAAATAAAAGAAAAAAGAAAAAAAAGAAGAAAAACAAAAACAAAAATAAAAAAAATATAAAGCGAGCTCCGTCGACGGTGGAAGGCCCGCCCTCCCCCGGCGAAGAAGCACGTGATCCATAGTAAAATATTAAATAAGGGGAGAAGGCCAGCCTCCTCCAAAAAGTCTAAAAGTACACAGGTCGGTGTGCACAAACGCGTCCTGAGTACACGGGACAGGCGGTCGCGACCCCGCCCATCCCGGTAGCGGGACAGGTAATGTGCGCGAATATCAGCCAGACTGCGACATTCGACAAGAATGTGCCGAACAGTCCGGGAGACGACGCAGTCGTCACAATAGGTCGCAGGCGAGCGCTCCATCAAATGGCAATGCATCACACGAGTATGCCCGATTCGGAGATGACAGAAAGCGATCTGAAGCCGTCGCGGCATTGGGCGATAGGTCCATGGGAACAGTCGCGGCGGAATGGCACGAAACTTTAGGTTTTTAAGTTCCCTTGGACCGTCTCACATCTTCTTTGCCAAGCAGTCCGAAGAGCTGCCAATATTCGTGCCATTTAATCTGTGTGTGGAAGAGCGAAACGCTGGTCCGGTCGCAGAGTCCTCGCGGAATCTTTGGCGCGCTCATTCCCCGCAATTCCTACATGTCCAGGAACCAAGCAGAAGATAATCTCGACATCCACCCAGCTCACTAAAACCGTGGCATCACGAATATCGCGAACCAGAAGGTGCGGAAATTCCAATGCCCCGAGAGAACTCAGGGCGCTTTGTGAGTCGCTATAAATCTCGATCCGGTCTCTGAACCGGCACGTCGTGTAATCTCCCCCCATACCGAATGGTGTATTGTAACCAGCTCGGCCGTGAAGAGGTTGTATGAAAAGCAAGGAAACAGGGGGTAAACACAATTATCTGAAGGAAGAAGAAGATAAGCTGAGCTGTTTGAAAAGATGAGAAGAATGATCACATGGAGGTAAATCTGGGCTGTCATTAGAAACTGAATGACACATTGAAGGTGAGAACAAGGAAAGACCTAACCAATACTTTTGCTACTTTCAGCATGAACTCTCATAAGTTTGAGCAGATATATTATACTAAGTTGTGACATCCAACCCTTACATCATGGATGAGATCCCACAACTGAATAATGAAAATGGATATAAAGATCAAAATGAGAATTGCTGTCTAGGCCGATGGCACCAGAGGCAATAGTGTTTTAAATATCAACCAACGATCATAGAAGCCTTTGTGGTTGTGTTGGAAGTATGTGAATGAGTACCACATGTTGGGATATGTGAATACGAGGCCCATAGGGGATAAAACTACTCCATCATTGGTAGGATGCCAGAACAGAGGAGAGGAGAGGAATCACGTTATGCTCTGAGGAGAGGAGTCACGTTATGCTCTGAAGAGAGGAAAGAAAAGATAGCAGTGTTTTGAATGGCTGTGCATGATGATGCATGCAGAGCTATGTCATTTAATAAGTAATGCATAATTTTTTTTTATATTTATCACTATTTTATAGATAGAAATCAAACACCTCTAAAATTATTTATATTTAAATAAATATTTCTTTAGTAATAAGTAATATAATTTTCACCATATTTGCAAAAATTATTTGACTTTATTTTAAAAAGTTCATTAAACTTTTTCAACCTCATCTGTTCTTAACATCTTCATTCTCTTCAGGTGATTTGCTAAACTCCTAAAAAGAAGTAAATGATGGGGCTAATTCGGATGGATGAGTATGGAAATGACTTATTATTTCCTAAATGAAATTGTTGTTCCCAATTGAAATTAAGTTTTTGCATGATATCTCAAGCGATATCAGATCATGCGATGTCTTGATCAAAGAACAAGTTTCTTCTATAGATTAATGCAGGCATTCTCTTCAAGGGCTGCATATAAATGTCCAAACTGAGCACAGTAAACCTCTTTGGTGAGATAATCTGGTTTGGGTTAGGAAGTTCAAAATGGATTATGGCATTCATATCCCACCTAATGCACAAGAGAATCTTCTGTAGATGATTAGGCCCCTGTTTCAGCTGGGGTATTGCTTTTTCTCTAGGACTAACCAATTGTCTAGAACATTCAATATTATTGTATATATCCCACATTTTGTCTCCTGTAACAATCTTACTAAGCAAATGGTTCATTTTTCAGGAAAAATTGTGCCTCTGAGAGGGTGTGAAAAATCCATTGGCCTAATAGTGAAGCCTTGCCCATCTCATTTAAATGATGAGGCACAGTGAAATGAATTGAATGTAATTCTTTTTTATAGACAAATGTTCAACAGTTAGAATTGCATTTTCTTCCACTGTTATTTTTAAAATATCTTAATCAAATTCCAATGGTTGTCTTGAACAGGGTTCATCTTTGATATTAATGTGTCCCAAACAAAAACTCTGAATACATCTTTGGCACTGGCTCACATTATTTGTTCCTTTACTTTATACCTAACACAAACTTTATGCTGTTATCTATCATTGTTGCGTTGTCTAAAGTTCATAAGCAAAACATTGATCATTTAACAATAAGGCACATTAAATTAACAAGAGTAATACAAAATTAATAGCCCCAAAAATGACAAATAAGGTATTTTAAAATGTAAGCCTTGGGTTAGGCTAAGACAGAGTTACCAAGGCTTTGAGTTTAGTAGACTAGTCTAGAATTAAAATATCCTGCTTTAGATTATTTCTATTCATAAAATAATGACAAGCATGAAAAAAATGCAAAATTACTTAAGTGAAGCTTATACTTATCCCATTGGGCAACCAGCTAATGACGCCATTGAAGTTTTGAATCCATCCTTCGTGGAATCAAACCCAGGACTCAATGCTGGGAAACCAATGTATATCTACTAAGCTAGAAGAGCTCCATCAGATGTTCTAAACTTAATAAAGACACTGTATTGAAGATGGCATGACTATTGATAAATAAAGAGCAGCTATCCAAATTAAGTCATATACAGTCAACTAAATCCCCATAAGAGTAACAGGTTTCCTTTTCCCACTTGCAAAAATGTATTTGCACCCTATGGAAATTAAATGGGAAATCTAGGCTGAAACAAGCCAAAAATATCAGCAACCACCTATATTTTTCTTCTAGAATTTCTCTTAATTGCATCAAAAGAATTGATCAGCTGGTTTTTCTTTAATGTGCCCATTTAACTCTGAGAAACTGCATTTTTGAAGGTAAAAATATTTTGGTGAAATTTTAATAGCACAAACAACAAACCTGCTCTCTCTCTTTCTCTCTCTCTCTCTGCTGCTACTCCCAATGATGTGAATGATAAAGCTTGAGCTGTTAAATTGCCAGTTTCTGGAACCAATTAAATTTTCAATAGAATAATACAATATTAAAATAGCCCTAAATTCAATTTAAAATACAACATAGTGTGCAGAATTCAAGATTTTAAATAACTATTAACTTATAGAATAAAATAATGTGTGAAATGCTACTTACTTATGTTGCCTCCAGCAACTCTGTGTATTTGTGTGTCTGGAGGTTTTATCTTAGCCATGCTTGTGATGTGCATGTTGGAAATAGGTGCTGAACTGATTCCTGGTGTCTGTGTCAGTCAGCCTGGTGAAGTATTTATATGTTTAGTTATGAGTGGTGATCACACAGGAGCCTGGTCGGGGTGACCCATTTGTAGCATGGGAGGGATCTGTGTGTGGTGTGTGTGTGTATGGATAGTTTTGTGGGTGATGGGAGCTAAGTTTCATGGTCAAGGGATTTTATTGAGTGTCTCAGTGTATTAGGTCACATGGTGGGAGGTATGGGGTTTGCATGTGGTGTGGGTTTCTGATACTAGGGAGAAAGTGTGTTGCACAGAGATCAAGATGGTGTTTTTGCAGCTTGACTTTTGTGACATAGTGGTGGTGGTAATCAGGGTGATGCAGGTACAACCTGCGTCAGATGAGGCACTTTGTATCTTCTGTAGTGTACTGAGATGAGAAGGTGCAGGGTTTGGTGCCCAGCCTGAGGAGAGTAGGTGAGAGGTTTGAGGCTCAAACAGTGGAGGCATAGGCAAGTGAAGGACAGATATATTGCTTGTATGTGTAGTGCTGGATTCCAAGTATTACACAAATGTGGTGCCTGTGAATGCTCAGTGTGTGTATTTTTTTTACGTTAGCATTTGTTTACCGTTTCTCATGTGTTGTTGAAAAGGATGGGGTGAGTGGGGATCCCTGTGGGACTCGCTCTGTATATCCAGTGTGTGATGGCTTTCCATGGTGTATTACATGTTTTAGTCTGCCTGTGAACGAACAAATTGGTGAGCCGCTTTTTATAGTTGGATTCAAATGCAGTGTTTTGTTGATGAGGATAGGATGTGTGTGTGTCAGAGCACAATTTAAGGCTTTGCTTATATCGATTGTTGCCATTACACTTACTAGTAGGGGGAGGGGGGTGAAGCCTTCTTGTGAGTTGAGTGATGTGCAGGTTTATTTTGTTTAGTACTAGACATTCCATGCTTTTGGAGTAGGGAGATTGGGTGTTATGATGAAGAGTCAATTGGCTGGTTTGTTTGGCTTAAAGATGGGTATGATGCGAACAGATTTCCATACATTTAGAGTGGAGTCGTGGGAGTGGTTGAAGATTTGCTTGAGGGAATTAATGCATTTTCAATCAAGGTGTTTTAGATGAATGTTTGAAATGTTTTCAGGTCCAGAGATTGGAGGATTTTCCTGCCCAATAGCCTGGTATGCCATTTCTGTAGTGAATGGGCATGTCATGGTCAATTGATGGTGACTAGGTGGTTTGTTTGTGGTTGTGCGTGTGTGTGTGAGGTCAGAATTTTGTTGCTGATTTTTGCATAGTGTTGAACAATGGTGTGTGACTGTCTGGTGAAATTGACCCTGTTTATATTAAAGTAGATTGCTTTGTGCATCTTGTTCACTGCTGTTTGAGGTGGCAAGTTCCCTTATTAGTTTCTTGTTTTTTTTTGTGGTTTAAAGTGGCCAGGAAGACTTGCCAGTATCATCTCTTTTGGACCAGTGCTTGAATGTTTCATGTTTTTTTAATGTCAGTTGTGTTTTGGGGTGGTGGGAAATGCTACCAAGAACTATTTATAATATGCAAGTTTTTGTGAACAAAATTATACAAAATTAATGGGGAAAACATTTTTACAAGAGACTTAAACAAAATTAATTTCTAGCATGTATCAAGTAGGTATTAGATAATGATTCATTTGTTAACTCTTATTGTAACTGGTGGAATAATTATACCATAACCTCACAATAGAGCCGGGCTTAATTTGTAAATTTAAGATTATGATTGATCTTGCCCTAGTGAGAAAGAATGTGGTATAGAATGGTTATAGGCTCTATCTGAAATATGGTTGCAATCTGTAGGGTTAAGTTGGTTAGTGTGTGAATGATAAAATGAGGAATATGAAAAGGAAAGGAGAATCAAACAAAAGAAATTTGAAAAAGAGAGAAGAGTGTATGTGAATGAGAGAAGAAGAGAAGAATTGTGAATATAGGAGAGGGAGGATAAAGTATAGCACAAATTTAAGGAAGTGGCAGTGGGCGATGTGCAATGGTTGCATGTGTGCGCTAGAAAATGATGGCAAATGTGCAGTGGAGAACAAAAAGGAAATGCACTTGAAGATGTTTAATAATACAGATGAGCATATCAGGGAGATGTAGCTAAATGTATATATATATATTTTTTTTTTTTATTTAAGGAGCTATCTGGCAACTGCCGACTTAGGCATAAGTCACCGTAAACAAACAACCTAGTTCTAGGCTACTTTAAAAAATTGAACAGGAAACAATAATAAAAAGAAATAACAATAACAAAAACAACAATTTAACCTGGTTAAATGAAAGGGAGAAGGCCGGCCTCCTCCAAAAAGTCAACAAGTCCACCAGTCAAAGTGCACAGACGCGTCCCTAGTACAAGGGACAGGCGGTAGCGACTCCGCACATCCCGGTACGGGGACAGGTATCGTGCGCGAAGATCACCCAGACTGGGACATTCGACAAGAATGTGCCGAACAGTCTGGGGGACAACGCAGTCGTCACAATAGGGCGCAGTTGATTTTTTTTTTTTTTTTTAAGAGCTCATCTGGCGACTGCTACTTGGGCATTAGTCGCCGTATTAAAACTGGCCTAGTTCTAGGCTACTTTAAAATGAAATTAAAGAGAGAAAAAAAAAAACAACACCCCAAAAGGGGGAAAGGAAGCAAGCTGGTGCGTCGGGGAGAGGTCCCCCCGGCGCAGGAGCGTGCAACTAAAGAAAAAAAAAACAAACAAAAAACAAAAAATGCAAAAAACCAACAAAAACAAACCCTGCTTAAATAATAGGGAGAAGGCCGGCCTCCCCCAAGAAGTCAACAAGTCCACAAGTCAGTGTGCACGAATCTGTCCCGAGCACAAGGGACAGGCGGTAGCGACCCCGCCCATCCCGGTACTGGGACAGGTATCGTGCGCGAAGATCACCCAGACTGGGACATTCGACAAGAATGTGCCGAACAGTCTGGGGGACGACGCAGTCGTTGCAATAGGGCGCAGGCGAGCGCTCCATCAGATAGCGATGCGTCACACGAGTGTGTCCGATTCGGAGACGACAGAAAGCAACCTGAAGCCGCCGCGGCATTGGGGGATAGGTCCATGGGAACAGTCGCGGCGCAATGGCACGCAACTTTAAGTTCCCCTCGACCGTCTCCCATCTTCTTTGCCAAGCAGTCCGAAGAGCTGCCCGTATTACTGCCATGTAGTCGGTGTGAGGAAGAGCGAAACGCTGGTCCGGTCGCAGAGTCCTCGCGGACTCTTTGGCGCGCTCATTCCCCGCAATTCCTACATGTCCAGGAACCCAGCAGAAGATAATCTCGACATCTGCCCGGCTCGCCAAAACCGTCGCGTCACGGATATCGCGAACCAGGGGATGCGGAGATTCCAATGCCCCGAGAGCACTCAGGGCGCTTTGTGAGTCGCTATAGATCACAATCCGGTCTCCGAACCGGGCACGTCGCGTAATCTCCCGCACCGAGTGGTGTATTGCCACCAGCTCGGCCGTGAAGACAGACGCAGCGCCTGGTAGAGCCCCGCTGACTTCAAACAGAGGGGATACGGCGTGGAAGCCGACCCCCTCTTGGGACTTGGAGCCATCCGTATACACTGGCACGGTACCAGCGTGACACGATGTGTGCTCCAAAAAGGTCGAACGCAATACTCCCGGCGCAGTACAAGCTTTGGGAGCAGAGGCGTGGCGACAAATAGCCAAATGTGGTACCCTCCAGGGTGGCGTCCTGGGCAGAACCAGGGGCGCCACCGGCCCGAGAGCTATATCTAGCTCTCGAAGGAGTTTCCTGGCCCTAAACCCAAAGGGCTTAGGGTATGACTGGCGTCTCTCGGCGGCATAGGCACCATCGAGATCAGCTGCGGATGCAGTGAGAGCTGTTGGCGACTGAGGGAGGCGCCGGGCTCGCGCATACAGGCGAGTGATGCACTGCACGCGGCGCAGAGCGAGTGGCATCTCCCCAGCATCGACCAACAGGCTCTCAATGGGGGAAGTGCGGAAGGCACCGGTCGCAAGGCGAAGGCCGGTGTGGTGGATTGAATCCACCTTCCGCAATAAACGCTCGGCTGCGGATGCATAAAACTCGCATCCGTAGTCGAGCTTCGAGCGAACAAAGGATCGATAAAAAAGTAAGGCGGTAGCCCTATCAGCGCCCCAAGCGCTGAACGTCACGGAACGGAGAATGTCCATGGCGCGGGTACAAGAGACCCTAAGGCTGCGAATATGAGCCTCCCAGGTGAGGCGTCGGTCGAATACAAGACCAAGGAAACGGTGCGACTCAACCACATCCAGGCGTTCCCCATTAAGAAACAAATCTGGGTCGGGGTGAAGCCGTGGATGGCGGCAGAAGTGCACCACCTTAGTCTTGGCCAAAGAAAACCGAAACCTGTGCGCTTCGGCATAGCGAGAGACGCGGTTCAATGCCTGTTGGAGTCGACGCTCCAGAGTTGGCATCTGGGCCGCGCCAAAAGAGATCGAAAGGTCGTCCACGTAGAGCGTAGCGAGAACATCTTCTGGCAGCACCGAGGTGATGCCGTTGATGCTCAGGGCAAAGAGTGTGACACTGAGGACACTTCCCTGCGGGACACCCTCTTCCTGCTCCTTTGGGGCAGAGAGGGCTCCCCCCACGCGTACGCGGAATCGACGATCTCGCAAAAATTCAGATATAAACATTGGGAGGCGTCCCCTCGCCCCCATCGTGTGGAGAGTCTCCATGATACCGTATCGCCATGCGGTATCATAGGCCTTCTCCAGATCAAAAAACACCGTGGCGTAGTGCTGTCTACGAAGGAAAGCCTCGCAGACGGCATTTTCCAGTCGGAGCAGAGCATCCGACGTGGAGTGAAACTTACGGAAGCCGCACTGTGCAGAAGACAGATGGCCTCCGCTGTCCAGGAAATGGGCTAATCTAACATTTACCAATTTCTCCATCAACTTGCACATGCAAGAGGTTAGAGAGATTGGGCGGAAACCGGTCGGAGTAGAGTGATCTCTCCCCGGCTTGCGAAAGGCGAGCACAGTAGCGATTCGCCAGGAGTCTGGGAGAAGACCTTCCACCCAGATCCTGTTGAACAGATCTAACAGAAAGGCCATGCCTCGCTCACCCAGGTGTCGAAGCATGGCGTACGGGACATCGTCCGGACCATGGGCGGTGTCCGCGCACGAAGCGAGAGCGGAACGCAACTCACTCACAGTAAACTTGTCGTTGAAGGGTTCTCCGCCTCTGGAGGTAAAGTCCAGCCGGCGGCCTTCCGCGACATCACGACGTGCATTGAATGCTGGCGGAGCAGCATCACGGCTAGAGAATGCAGAGAAAGCGGTCGCTAAGGATTCCGCCACGGACGCGGGGTCCGAGATTTTTTTTTTTTTTTTTTAATTAAGGGGCTATCTGGCGACTGCCGACTAAGGCATAAGTTGCCGTAAACAAACAGCCTAATTTAGGCTACTTTAAAAAATTAAACAGAAAACAATAAAAAGGAATAACAATAACAATAACAAAGCAATAACAAAACAATTACAAAAACAACAACAACAATTAAATCGCGTTAAATAAAAGGGAGAAGGCCGGCCTCCCCCCAAAAGTCAATAAGTCCACCAGTCAAAGTACACGCACTCATCCCGAGAACAAGGGACAGGCGGTAGCGACCCCGCCCATCCCGGTACCGGGACAGGTGTCGTGCGCGAAGATCACCCAGACTGGGACATTCGACAAGAATGTGCCGAACAGTCTGGGGGACGACGCAGTCGTTGCAATAGGGCGCAGGCGAGCGCTCCATCAGATAGCGATGCGTCACACGAGTGTGTCCGATTCGGAGACGACAGAAAGCAACCTGAAGCCGCCGCGGCATTGGGGGATAGGTCCATGGGAACAGTCGCGGCGCAATGGCACGCAACTTTAAGTTCCCTTCGACCGTCTCCCATCTTCTTTGCCAAGCAGTCCGAAGAGCTGCCCGTATTCCTGCCATGTAGTCGGTGTGAGGAAGAGCGAAACGCTGGTCCGGTCGCAGAGTCCTCGCGGACTCTTTGGCGCCCTCATCGGCGCGCTCATTCCCCGCAATTCCTACATGTCCAGGAACCCAGCAGAAGATAATCTCGACACCTGCCCGGCTCGCCAAAACCGTGGCGTCACGGATATCGCGAACCAGGGGATGCGGAGATTCCAATGCCCCGAGAGCACTCAGGGCGCTTTGTGAGTCGCTATAGATCACAATCCGGTCTCCGAACCGGGCACGTCGCGTAATCTCCCGTACCGAGTGGTGTATTGCCACCAGCTCGGCCGTGAAGACAGACGCAGCGCCTGGTAGAGCCCCGCTGACTTCAAACAGAGGGGATACGGCGTGGAAGCCGACCCCCTCTTGGGACTTGGAGCCATCCGTATACACTGGCACGGTACCAGCGTGACACGATGTGTGCTCCAAAAAGGTCGAACGCAATACTCCCGGCGCAGTACAAGCTTTGGGAGCAGAGGCGTGGCGACAAATAGCCAAATGTGGTACCCTCCAGGGTGGCGTCCTGGGCAGAACCAGGGGCGCCACCGGCCCGAGAGCTATATCTACTTCTCGAAGGAGTTTCCTGGCCCTAAACCCAAAGGGCTTAGGGTATGACTGGCGTCTCTCGGCGGCATAGGCACCATCGAGATCAGCTGCGGATGCAGTGAGAGCTGTTGGCGACTGAGGGAGGCGCCGGGCTCGCGCGTACAGGCGAGTGATGCACTGCACGCGGCGCAGAGCGAGTGGCATCTCCCCAGCATCGACCAACAGGCTCTCAATGGGGGAAGTGCGGAAGGCACCGGTCGCAAGGCGAAGGCCGGTGTGGTGGATCGAATCCACCTTCCGCAATAAACGCTCGGCTGCGGATGCATAAAACTCGCATCCGTAGTCGAGCTTCGAGCGAACAAAGGATCGATAAAAAAGTAAGGCGGTAGCCCTATCAGCGCCCCAAGCGCTGAACGTCACGGAACGGAGAATGTCCATGGCGCGGGTACAAGAGACCCTAAGGCTGCGAATATGAGCCTCCCAGGTGAGGCGTCGGTCGAATACAAGACCAAGGAAACGGTGCGACTCAACCACATCCAGGCGCACCCCATTAAGAAACAAATCTGGGTCGGGGTGAAGCCGTGGATGGCGGCAGAAGTGCACCACCTTAGTCTTGGCCAAAGAAAACCGAAACCTGTGCGCTTCGGCATAGTGAGAGACGCGGTTCAATGCCTGTTGGAGTCGACGCTCCAGAGTTGGCATCTGGGCCGCGCCAAAAGAGATCGAAAGGTCGTCCACGTAGAGCGTAGCGAGAACATCTTCCGGCAGCACCGAGGTGATGCCGTTGATGCTCAGGGCAAAGATTTTTTTTTTTTTTTATAGAGCCCATCTGGCAACTACCCACTTGGGCATAAGTCGCCGAAAAACACGACAGCCTAGAATTAGGCTACTTTAAAGTTAAAATATGAAAACTTAACAATCAATATAAATTTGAAAAACTTAACAATCGAAGCAATCTCCGGCAGCGGGGGGAGGTCCCCCTCACCCCGGTGCAGGAGAGTGCAATCTAAAACAAAACAATAACAAAAAAAGGAACCTTAAATAAAGGGGAGAAGGCCGGCCTCCCCCAAAAAGTCAATAAGTCCACCAGTCATGGTGCACGCACTCGTCCCGAGTACAAGGGACAGGCGGTAGCGACCCCGCCCATCCCGGTACCGAGACAGGTATCGTGCGCGAAGATCACCCAGACTGGGACATTCGACAAGAATATGCCGAACAGTCTGGGGGACGACGCAGTCGTTGCAATAGGGCACATGCGAGCGCTCCACCAAGTAACGATGCGTCACACGAGTGTGTCCGATTCGAAGACGACAGAAAGCAACCTGAAGCCGCCGCGGCATTGGGGGATAGGTCCATGGGAACAGTCGCGGCGCAATGGCACGCAACTTTAAGTTCCCCTCGACCGTCTCCCATCTTCTTTGCCAAGCAGTCCGAAGAGCTGCCCGTATTCCTGCCATGTAGTCGGTGTGAGGAAGAGCGAAACGCTGGTCCGGTCGCAGAGTCCTCGCGGACTCTTTGGCGCCCTAATCGGCGCGCTCATTCCCCGCAATTCCTACATGTCGAAAGGTCGTCCACGTAGAGCGTAGCGAGAACATCTTCCGGCAGCACCGAGGTGATGCCGTTGATGCTCAGGGCAAAGAGTGTGACACTGAGGACACTTCCCTGCGGGACACCCTCTTCCTGCTCCTTTGGGCCGGAGAGGGCTCCCCCCACCCGTACGCGGAATCGACGATCTCGCAAAAATTCAGATATAAACATTGGGAGGCGTCCCCTCGCCCCCATCGTGTGGAGAGTCTCCATGATACCGTATCGCCATGCGGTATCATAGGCTTTCTCCAGATCAAAAAACACCGTGGCGTAGTGCTGTCTACGAAGGAAAGCCTCGCAGACGGCATTTTCCAGTCGGAGCAGAGCATCCGACGTGGAGTGGAACTTACGGAAGCCGCACTGTGCAGAAGACAGATGGCCTCCGCTGTCCAGGAAATAGGCTAATCTAACATTTACCAATTTCTCCATCAACTTGCACACGCAAGAGGTTAGAGAGATTGGGCGGAAACCGGTCGGAGTAGAGTGATCTCTCCCCGGCTTGCGAAAGGCGAGCACAGTAGCGATTCGCCAGGAGTCTGGGAGAAGACCTTCCACCCAGATCCTGTTGAACAAATCTAACAGAAAGGCCATGCCTCGCTCACCCAGGTGTCGAAGCATGGCGTACGGGACATCGTCCGGACCATGGGCGGTGTCCGCGCACGAAGCGAGAGCGGAACGCAACTCACTCACAGTAAACTTGTCGTTGAAGGGTTCTCCGCCTCTGGAGGTAAAGTCCAGCCGGCGGCCTTCCGCGACATCACGACGTGCATTGAATGCTGGCGGAGCAGCATCACGGCTAGAGAATGCGGAAAAAGCGGTCGCTAAGGATTCCGCCACGGACGCGGGGTCCGAGATTGCGGTCCCATTCTCCTGGAGAACGGGAGGGGGGTCCTGCGAGAACTTGCCCCGAATCCTTTTGACTCGCTTCCACACCTCAGCTAAAGGGGTCTACCCGTTAAGTGAAGACACGTATGCCCGCCAAGAAGAGCGGCGGGCGTGCTTCGAAATATACCGGAACCTAGCCCTAGCCCGACGAAATTCAGCGACAGTGAAATCGTTCGGGCGGCGCTTATAGCGCATGTAGGCATAACGCTTCTGTTTGAGGGCCGTCTCACACTCGGCCGACCACCATGGGAGTGGTCGGCGTGCAAAACGGCCAGACGTCCTAGGAATAGTAGTCAGGCCTACGGCGATGAGGTTGCCGGAGAAGAACTCAACGGCCTCATCTACCGACCTAAACTCCTCGACTGAGATAGAGAATTCAGTCATTTCCTGAAATGCAGGCCACCGCGCCCGCGCCAAGCACCACCGAGGTGGTCTCTCAGGCGGCAGTTGCCCTGAAAATGATATTTGAATGGGAAAGTGATCACTACCATGGAGGTCATCGACCACCCCCCAATCAAAATCAGGCTGTGCATCTGAAGAGCACAAAGATAGGTCAAGGCAAGAAAATGAAGCGGTTCTCGGACAGTGATGCGTAAACTCATCCACGTTTAGGACACCCATCTCAAGCTCTTCGATCAGATCGGCAAGGACTTGTCCCCTGGGATTTATGGAGTAATCTCCCCAGAGAGGATGCCTGCCGTTCAGATCTCCAAGCAAGAGATAGGGCCTCGGCAACCGTGCCACGACGCGGCGAAAGTCCCCCGCGTCGAGGTCAGCTGACGGTGGAATGTACGCAGAAATGATAGTATACCTCCTATCCAGGTGCAGCTGCACAGCCACTGCCTGAAAGGAGGTATCTAAAGAGAAAGGAAGAACGGAGACATCATGCCGGGTGTAAACCGCGCATCCCCCAGCCCGGCCATCCCGCGGTGGTGGGGTCGCAAGACCCTTATACCCCGGGAGGGCAGGCAGCGGGCACGCGCCTAGCATGGTCTCCTGCAAAAAAATAGCTAACGGGGAACGGGACGAGACGAGCCTCCACAGCTCCTCCCAGTTGGCCCGGAGTCCACGGCAATTCCATTGAAGGAATATGCCCTCCAGGCCTAGCTCGGAGGAGACGCGGGGGCCCTCCTCGAATTGAAGACCCTCACGGGAATGGCCGTACGCTTCCCGGGGGCAGAACCCCGGGCGCTGTTGGCCGGACAAAGCGCTGAAGGCGCTGTCGCCTTCGAGGACTTATTGGGGGAGGTTGGGCTCGCCATGCGAGTCTTTTCCTCCCTCCGCCTCGAAACCTTAGGCGGGCGTTGCGGCTTGGGAGGCAGGGGGCCCTCTTTTCGAGGAACCACCGTCTCCGAGCCACTCGCTCCACCTCGGGGCGTGGGCGAAGGGGCCGAAGCTCCTTTGTTGCTGTCCTCCTTTCGGGGAACAGCTTTAGGAACCCCGGAAGATGGCCTAGCGACCATCTTCAGGGGTGTTGCCTCCTGTGAGTCTAACGACTCTGTGGAGGCGCGTGGCCGTTTCGCCTTACGGGAAACGGTCACGCTGGGGGAAGAGGGGGGAGCCCTGGTATTAGCCGGGGCTGGGTGTGAACCCTTTTTGCCGCCAGCTCTACCAGGGGAGCGCCCGGGTGTAGTAGAGCCCGCAGAAGGGCTCCGAATGGGCGCGGAAACAACCGTGCTCGTTGGCCTGGATGGGCCAGGAGCAGAGGGTGCTTTTCTAACTATTGAGGCATATGACGTCCCAGGCAGAGCCGGGCGCGCCAGGACCAAGTCCTTAGCCTCGCGGAATGAGAGTCGATCCTGGGCCTGAATGGCCAGGATTTCTTTCTCAAGGAGATATGCACCACATTGCTTCGAAGAAGCAGGGTGCGGCTCTCCGCAATTGACACACTTGGCCACACACGATTTGGACTTATCGTGTGCGACCTTGGAGCAATTTACACAGACTTCGGGTGACCCCGATTTTGCACGTCTACATGATCGATTCGTGTGGCCGAAGCGGTGACAGTAATAGCACCGCCGCGGCAGTGGCACGAATGCCTTCACGCGGTAGCGGTACCAACCGGCACGCACCGACTCAGGGAGCTTGTCACAGTCGAACGTGACGAAGAGTGTAGGGGTGGGTCTCGAGGCCCCTCCCTGTTTTCTCATCACACGTTCGACCTTGACCGCCCCATGGTCGGCCAGCTCTAGGGTGATGTCTTCTATGGAGTAGTCAACGAGTTCCCTCGCATAAACTACTCCTTTTACAAAGTTCATGGTAGAGTGCGGCGTCACACTCACCGGGGTGCCATGAAGTGTCCGAAGAGCACTTATCTTGGCCGCCTCGGCGGGATTCGCCGCATTCGCCAGAAGGCTCCCGTCCGAGAAACGGGTTACCTTCGGCTCTCTACCAATTGCACTAGCTAATCCTCTCCTCTGATGGATCATGTTGCCCTTGGACAACATGGTGCCATCAGTGGAGCGAATAACGAGGAAGCGTTTGAAGCCAGCGGGCTCGAAAACGCCAGGTAACCTCTGAATGAGGGGCCCCGATGTCATCGAGGCTCCGCCCTGTGCACTCTTGGTCTTAGTCAGGGGCTCCGCACACGAGGGGGTAGAGGGGCCGGATGTGCCGATCTTGGCTTGGTCGCCTACCAAAGTGGCAGCAGACCCATCCGTCCCCGCAGCCCCCGCGGATGGAGAGGAGCCCCGAGTCTTTTTCGTCTTTCTTGTCTTTTTCTTCTTTTTAGGAGAGGAGGGCGGGGAATGAACCCGCTTTTCACCCCCGCCGGTAGAAGCCCCCAGGCCAGATGGACCGGCCTCAGCCAGGTCCTTCTCTGAAATGGAGAAGGTCCCGGTGGGCGCAGGGGATTCATCCGGAGGAGATCCCTCCCCTCCTTGTCCTGCCTGAGAATCCACAGCCGTTTGATGAGGACCTTGCATAGGGGCGGATTCGGGTTCGGTGCTTGGCGCCAAGCACGGATTCCCCCCCATGGAAGGCCCTACCTTCTGAGGCTGGTTTTCCTCAAGGACCATGTCTATCACAGGAGGGGCCTCCAATTGGCCATCCCCTCCCAGGACATCGCAGGTCCCCTTGGCAGCGTCATAAGTCTTTAGTGGGGAGGCACAGGCCTTGACCCCGGCAAGGTTTAATATTTTTGCTAGCAGGTCTTTTGAGGGAAGCGACCGAAGGGGCCTGGCTTCCCTCTCCCCCCTAAGGGGGTTTGCCCTACCGAGCCGCTTTGATGTGGAGCGGCTGGCTAAGGGTGGCCTGCTGGCTTTCTTGGCAGTCCCCTTAGAAAGCATAGGAGGGACTGCCGCTGGAGATAGGGAGGTGCCCGAAAGCACCTCCAGAGAAGGGGGTGAGGGGGAGTCCCCTACACCCGTAGGCGTAGGAGAGGAGTAAGCCTCCTCTCCGGTTAAAGAGGTATGGAGGGTCCCCTGCGCAAGCACAGGGGGGGGGACCTCCATCTTTTCTGTGGAGCTGCACGAGGGCGGCTCCGTTGTTGTTATAGGGGGAATTAAGGGGAGATGTTTTTTTGTTTCATCATTGGGCATGGTGACCCTCTTTGTTTTACGGGCCGCAATCGCTCACCACCTCTTGCAGTAGCCCGCACTGCAAGAGGTGCTTACAGGCCCGGCAGAGCCAGGCGTCGCCATTTGGGACCACCCCTCCCGCCTGGTGGCCTGGCAGTCCTTCGGCATGGCGGCTCCACCTTGAACACGGCGTAAAACGGATAGATTTTGAAGACGAGAGGAAAAGGGATGTGAGGAAGGTATGGGTGGGGATGAAGCAGGTTGTTAAAAGCCAACCACCCCAGACCGGAGCTCAGGGGTTAGGGGACATTGTCCGCTCCCCCCTCAGCCCCGATCCGGGACGATTGGCTGAGAAGAAGGTCAGCTTCTACCCTGTGAAATTAGAGGCTGACCAGAGAAAGTTGTGGGAGAGGTTGTATGAAAAGCGACGAGGTAGGATAGGAATACAGGCTATCTGAAGGAAGGAAGAGAGGCTAAGCTGGGGCCGGACGGGGCGCTGGATCCCGTCAGCACGGCGGCCAGGATGGCAAATCGCCGCGCCCCTTACGGGGGCGGGGTCCGAGATTGCGGTCCCATTCTCCTGGAGAACGGGAGGGGGGTCCTGCGAGAACTTGCCCCGAATCCTTTTGACTCGCTTCCACACCTCAGCTAAAGGGGTCTTCCCGTTAAGTGAAGACACGTATGCCCGCCAAGAAGAGCGGCGGGCGTGCTTCGAAATATACCGGAACCTAGCCCTAGCCCGACGAAATTCAGCGACAGTGAAATCGTTCGGGCGGCGCTTATAGCGCATGTAGGCATAACGCTTCTGTTTGAGGGCCGTCTCACACTCGGCCGACCACCATGGGAGTGATCGACGTGCAAAACGGCCAGACGTCCTAGGAATAGTAGTCAGGCCCACGGCGATAAGGTTGCCGGAGAAGAACTCAACGGCCTCATCTACCGACCTAAACTCCTCGACTGAGAAAGAGAATTCAGTCATTTCCTGAAATGCAGGCCACCGCGCCCGTGCCAAGCACCACCGAGGTGGTCTCTCAGGCGGCAGTTGCCCTGAAAATGATATTTGAATGGGAAAGTGATCACTACCATGGAGGTCATCGACCACCCCCCAATCAAAATCAAGCTGTGCATCCGAAGAGCACAAAGATAGGTCAAGGCAAGAAAATGAAGCGGTTCTCGGACAGTGATGCGTAAACTCATCCACGTTTAGGACACCCATCTCAAGCTCTTCGATCAGATCGGCAAGGACTTGTCCCCTGGGATTTATGGTGTAATCTCCCCAGAGAGGATGCCTGCCGTTCAGATCTCCAAGCAAGAGATAGGGCCTCGGCAACCGTGCCACGACGCGGCGGAAGTCCCCCGCGTCGAAGTCAGCTGACGGTGGAATGTACGCAGAAATGATAGTATACCTCCTATCCAGGTGCAGCTGCACAGCCACTGCCTGTAAGGAGGTATCTAAAGAGAAAGGAAGAACGGAGACATCATGCCGGGTGTAAACCGCGCATCCCCCAGCCCGGCCGTCCCGCGGTGGTGGGGTTGCAAGACTCTTATACCCCGGGAGGGCAGGCAGTGGGCACGCGCCTAGCATGGTCTCCTGCAAAAAAATAGCTAACGGGGAACGGGACGAGGCGAGGCTCCGCAGCTCCTCCCAGCTGGCCCGGAGTCCACGGCAATTCCATTGAAGGAATATGCCCTCCAGGCCTAGCTCGGAGGAGACGCGGGGGCCCTCCTCGAATTGAAGACCCTCACGGGAATGGCCGTACGCTTCCCGGGGGCAGAACCCCGGGGGCTGTTGGCCGGACAAAGCGCTGGAGGCGCTGTCGCCTTCGAGGACTTATTGGGGGAGGTTGACCTCGCCATGCGAGTCTTTTCCTCCCTCCGCCTCGAAACCTTAGGCGGGCGCTGCGGCTTCGGAGGCGAGGGGCCCTCTTTTCGAGGAACCACCGTCTCCGAGCCACTCGCTCCACCTCGTGGCGTGGGCGAAGGTTTCGAAGCTCCTTTGTTGCTGTCCTCCTTTCGGGGGACAGCTTTAGGAACCCCCGAAGATGGCCTAGCGACCATCTTCAGGGGTGTTGCCTCCTGTGAGTCTAACGACTCGGTGGAGGCGCGTGGCCGTTTCGCCTTACGGGAAACGGTCACGCTGGGGGAAGAGGGGGGAGCCCCCTGGTTTTAGCCGGGGCTGGGTGTGAACCCTTTTTGCCGCCAGCTCTACCAGGGGAGCGCCCGGGTGTAGTAGAGCCCGCAGAAGGGCTCCGAATGGGCGCGGAAACAACCGTGCTCGTTGGCCTGGATGTGCCAGGAGCAGAGGGTGCCTTTCGAACTACTGAGGCATATGACGTCCCAGGCAGAGCTGGGCGCGCCAGGACCAAGTCCTTAGCCTCGCGGAATGAGTCTATCCTGGGCCTGAACGGCCAGGATTTCTTTCTCCAGGAGATATGCACCACATTGCTTCGAAGAAGCAGGGTGCGGCTCTCCGCAATTGACACACTTGGCCACACACGATATGGACTTATCGTGTGCGACCTTGGAGCAATTTACACAGACTTCGGGTGACCCCGACTTTGCACGTTTACATGAGCGATTCGTATGGCCGAAGCGGTGACAGTAATAGCACCGCCGCGGCAGTGGCACGAATGCCTTCACGCGGTAGCGGTACCAACCGGCACGCACCGACTCAGGGAGCTTGTCACAGTCGAACGTGACGAAGAGTGTAGGGGTGGGTCTCGAAGCCCCTCCCTGTTTTCTCATCACACGTTCGACCTTGACCGCCCCATGGTCGGCCAGCTCTAGGGTGATGTCCTCAATGGAGTAGTCAACGAGTTCCCTCGCATAAACTACTCCTTTCACAAAGTTCATGGTAGAGTGCGGCGTCACACTCACCGGGGTGCCATGAAGTGTCCGAAGAGCACTTATCTTGGCCGCCTCGGCGGGATTCGTCGCATTCGCCAGAAGGCTGCCGTCCGAGAAACGGGTCACCTTCGGCTCTCTACCAATTGCACTAGCTAATCCTCTCCTCTGATGGATCATGTTGCCCTTAGACAACATGGTGCCATCAGTGGAGCGAATAACGAGGAAGCGTTTGAAGCCAGCGGGCTCGAAAACGCCAGGTAACCTCTGAATGAGGGGCCCCGATGTCATCGAGGCTCCGCCCTGTGCATTCTTCGTCTTAGTCTTGGTCAGGAGCTCCGCACACGAGGGGGTAGAGGGGCCGGATTTGCCGATCTTGGCTTGGTCGCCTACCATAGTGGCAGCAGACCCATCCGTCCCCGCAGCCCCCGCGGATGGAGAGGAGCCCCGAGTCTTTTTCGTCTTTCTTGTCTTTTTCTTCTTTTTAGGAGAGGAGGGCGGGGAATGAACCCGCTTCTCACCCCCACCGGTAGAAGCCCCCAGGCCAGATGGACCGGCCTCAGCCAGGTCCTTCTCTGAAATGGAGAAGGTCCCGGTGGGCGCAGGGGATTCATCCGGAGGAGATCCCTCCCCTCCTTGTCCTGCCTGAGAATCCACAGCCGTTTGATGAGGACCTTGCATAGGGGCGGGTCGGGTTCGGTGCTTGGCGCCAAGCCCGGATTCCCCCCCATGGAAGGCCCTACCGTCTGAGGCTGGTTTTCCTCAAGGACCATGTCTATCACAGGAGGGGCCTCCAGTTGGCCATCCCATCCCAGGACATCGCAGGTCCCCTTGGCAGCGTCATAAGTCTTTAGTGGGGAGGCACAGGCCTTGACCCCGGCAAGGTTTAATATTTTTGCCAGCAGGTCTTTTGAGGGAAGCGACCGAAGGGGCCTGGCTTCCCTCTCCCCCCTAAGGGGGTTTGCCCTACCGAGCCGCTTGTACGAGGGGCGGGCGGCAATGGGCTGCCTGCTGGCTTTCTTGGCAGTCCCCTTAGAAAGCATAGGAGGGACTGCCGCTGGAGATAGGGAGGTGCCCGAAAGCACCTCCAGAGAAGGGGGTGAGGGGGAGTACCCTACACCCGTAGGCGTAGGAGAGGAGTAAGCCTCCTCTCCGGTTAAAGAGGTATGGAGGGTCCCCTGCGCAAGCACAGGGGGGGAAGGGACCTCCATCTTTTCTGTGGAGCTGCACGAGGGCGGCTCCGTTGTTGTTATAGGGGGAATTAAGGGGAGATGTTTTTTTGTTTCATCATTGGGCATGGTGACCCTCTTTGTTTTACGGGACGCAATCGCTCACCACCTCTTGCAGTAGCCCGCACTGCAAGAGGTGCTTACAGGCCCGGCAGAGCCAGGCGCCGCCATTTGGGACCACCCCTCCCGCCTGGTGGCCTGGCAGTCCTTCGGGATGGCGGCTCCACCTTGAACACGGTGTAAAACGGATAGATTTTGAAGACGAGAGGAAAAGGGATGTGAGGAAGGTATGGGTGGGGATGAAGCAGGTTGTTAAAAGCCAACCACCCCAGACCGGAGCTCAGGGGTTAGGGGACATTGTCCCCTCCCCCCTCAGCCCCGATCCGGGACGATTGGCTGAGAAGAAGGTCAGCTTCTACCCTGTGAAATTAGAGGCTGACCAGAGAAAGTTGTGGGAGAGGTTGTATGAAAAGCGACGAGGTAGGATAGGAATACAGGCTATCTGAAGGAAGGAAGAGAGGCTAAGCTGGGGCCGGACGGGGCGCTGGATCCCGTCAGCACGGTGGCCAGGATGGCAAATCGCCGCGCCCCTTACGGGGTAGGGCGCAGTTGAGCGCTCCATCAAATAGCGATGCGTCACACGAGTGTGTCCGATTCGGAGACGACAGAAAGCAACCTGAAGACGCCACGGCATTGGGGGATAGGTCAATGGGAACAGTCGCTGCGCAATAGCACGCAACTTTAAGTTCCCTTCGACCGTCTCCCATCTTATTTGCCAAGCAGTCCGAAGAGCTGCCCGTATTCCTGCCATGTAGTCAGTGTGAGCAAGAGCAAAACGCTGGTCCGGTCGCAGAGTCCTCGCAGACTCCTTGGCGCGCTCATTCCCCGCAATTCCTACATGTCCAGGAACCCAGCAGAAGATAATCTCGACATCTGCTCAGCTCGCCAAAACCGTGGCATCACGGATATCGCGAACCAGGGGATGCGGAGATTCCAATGCCCCGAGAGCACTCAAGGCGCTTTGTGAGTTGCTATAGATCACCATCCGGTCTCCGAACCGGGCACGTAGCGTAATCTCCCGTACCGAGTGGTGTATTGCCACCAGCTCGGCCGTGAAGACAGACGCAGCGCCTGGCAGATCCCCGCTGACTTCAAACGGAGGGGATACGGCGTGGAAACCGACCCCATCTTGGGACTTGGAGCCATCCGTATACACTGGCACAGATCCAGCGTGACACTATGTGTGCTCCAAAAAGGTCGAACGCAATACTCCCGGCACCGTACAAGCTTTGGGAGCAGAGGCGTAGCGACAAATAGCCAAATGTGGTACCCTCCAGGGTGGCGTCCTGGGCAGAACCAGGGGCGCCACCGGCCGAAGAACTATATCTACCTCTCGAAGGAGTTTCCTGGCCATAAACCCAAAGGGCTTAGGGTATGACTAGCATCTCTCGGCAGCATAGGCACCATCGAGACCAGCTGGGAAGCAGTGAGAGCTGATGGCGACTGAGGGAGGCGCCCGGCTCGCGCGTACAGGTGGGTGATGCACTGCACGCGGCACAGAGCGAGTGGCATCTCCCCAGCATCGACCAACAGGCTCTCAATGGGGAAGTGCGGAAGGCACCGGTCGCAAGGCGAAGGCCGGTGTGGTGGATCGAATCCACCTTCCGCAATAAACGCTCGGCTGCGGATGCATAAAACTCGCATCCGTAGTCGAGCTTCGAACGAACAAAGGATCGATAAAAAAGTAGGGCAGTAGTCCTATCAGCGCCCCAAGCGCTGAACGTCACGTAACGGAGAATGTGCATGGCGCGGGTACAGGAGACCCTAAGGCTGCGAATATGAGCCTCCCAGGTGAGGCGTCGGTCGAATACAAGACCAAGGAAACGGTGCGACTCAACCACATCCAGGCGCACCCCATTAAGAAACAAATCTGGGTCGGCGTGAAGCCGTGGATGGCGGCAGAAGTGCACCACCTTAGTCTTGGCCAAAGAAAACCGAAACCTGTGCGCTTCGGGATAGCGAGAGACGCGGTTCAATACCTGTTGGAATCGACGCTCCAGAGTTGGCATCTGGGCCACGCCAAAAGGGATCGAAAGGTCGTCCACGTAGAGCGTAGCGAGAACATCTTCCGGCAGCACCAAGGTGATGCCGTTGATGCTCAGGGCAAAGAGTGTGACACTGAGGACACTTCCCTGTGGCCGACCCTCTTCCTGCTCCTTTGGGCAGAAGAGGGCTCCCCCCACCCGTACGCGGAATCGACGATCTCGCAAAAATTGAGATATAAACATTGGGAGGCGTCCCCTCACCCCCATCGTGTGGAGAGTCTCCATGATACCGTATCACCATGCGGTATCATAGGCCTTCTCCAGATCAAAACACACCGTAGCGTAGTGCTGTCTACGAAGGAAAGCCTCGCAGACGGCATTTTCCAGTCGGAGCAGAGCACCCGACGTGGAGTGGAACTTGCGGAAGCCGCACTGTGCGCAAGAGAGATGGCCTCCGCTGTCCAGGAAAAAGGCTAATCTAACATTTACCAATTTCTCCATCAACTTGCACACGCAAGAGGTTAGAGAGATTGGGCGGAAACCGGTAGGAGTAGAGTTATCTCTCCCCGGTTTGCGACAGGCGAGCACAGTAGCGATTCGCCAGGAGTCTCGGAGAAGACCTTCAACCCAGATCCTGTTGAACAAATCTAACAGAAAGGCCATGCCTCGCTCACCCACGGTGTCCGCGCACGAAGCGAGAGCGGAACGCAACTCACTCACAGTAAACTTGTCGTTGAAGGGTTCTCCGCCTCTGGAGGTAGAGTCCAGCCGGCGGCCTTCCGCGACATCACGACGTGCATTGAATGCTAGCGGAGCAGCATCACGGCTAGAGAATGCGGAAAAGACGGTCGCTAAGGATTCCGCCACGGACGCGGGGTCCGAGATTGCGGTCCCATTCTCCTGGAGAACGGGAGGGGGGTCCTGCGAGAACTTGCCCCGAACCCTTTTGACTCGCTTCCACACCTCAGCTAAAGGGGTCTTCCCGTTAAGTGAGGACACGTATGCCCGCCAAGAAGAGCGGCGGGCGTGCTTCGAAATATACCGGAACCTAGCCCTAGCCCGACGAAATTCAGCGACAGTGAAATCGTTCGGGCGGCGCTTATAGCGCATGTAGACATAACGCTTCTGTTTGAGGGCAGTCTCACACTCGGCCAACCACCATGGGAGTGGTCGGCGTGCAAAACGGCCAGACGTCCTAGGAATAGTAGTCAGGCCCACGGCGATGAGGTTGCCGGAGGAGAACTCAACGGCCTCATCTACCGACCTAAACTCCTCGACTGAGATAGAGAATTCAGTCATTTCCTGAAATGCAGGCCACCACGCCCACGCCAAGCACCACCGAGGTGGTCTCTCAGGCGGTAGTTGCCCTGAAAATGATATTTGAATGGGAAAGTGATCACTACCATGGAGGTCATCGACCACCCCCCCAATCAAAATCAGGCTGTGCATCCGAAGAGCACAAAGATAGGTCAAGGCAAGAAAATGAAGCGGTTCTCGGACAGTGATGCGTAAATGCATCCACGTTTAGGACACCCATCTCAAGCTCTTCGATCAGATCGGCAAGGACTTGTCCCCTGGGATTTATGGAGTAATCTTCCCAGAGAGGATGCCTGCCGTTCAGATCTCCAAGCAAAAGATAGGGCCACGGCAATCGTGCCACGACGCGGCGGAAGTCCCCCGCGTCGAAGTCAGCTGACGGTGGAATGTACGCAGAAATGATAGTATACCTCCTATCCAGGTGCAGCTGCACAGCCACTGCCTGAAATGAGGTATCTAAAGAGAAAGAAGAACGGAGACATCACGCCGGGTGTAAACCGCGCATCCCACAGCCCGGCCGACCCGCGGTGGTGGGGTGGCAAGACCCTTATACCCCGGGAGGGCAGGCAGGGGGCACGCGCCTAGCATGGTCTCCTGCAAAAGATAGCTAACGGGGAACGGGACGAGACGAGCCTCCGCAGCTCCTCCCAGTTGGCCCGGAGTCCACGGCAATTCCATTGAAGGAATATGCCCTCCAGGCCTAGCTCGGAGGAGACGCGGGGGCCCTCCTCGGACAGAAGACACTCACGGGAATGGCCGTACGCTTCCCGGGGGCAGAACCCCGAGCGCTGTTGGCCGGACAGAGCGCTGAAGGCTCTGTCGCCTTCGAGGACTTATCGGGGGAGGTTGGGCTCACCATGCGAGTCTTTTCCTCCCTCCGCCTCAAAACCTTAGGCGGGCGTTGCGGCTTCGGCGGCGAAGGGCCCTCTTTTCGAGGAACCACCGTCTCCGAGCCACTCGCTCCACATTTGGGCGTCGGCGAAGTAGCCGAAGCTTCTTTGTTGCTGTCCTCCTTTCAGAGAACAGCTTTAGGAACCCCAGAAGATGGCCTAGCGACCATCTTCAGAGGTGTTGCCTCCTGTGAGTCTAACGACTCGGTGGAGGCGCGTGGCCGTTTCGCCTTACCTGAAAAGGTCACGCTGGGGAAAAAAGGGGGAGCCCTGGTTTTAGCCGGGGCTGGGTATGAACCTTTTTTGCCGCCAGCTTTACCAGGGGAGCGCCCGGGTTGAGTAGATCCCGCAGAAGGGCTCCGAATGGGCGCGGAAACAAGCGTGCTCGTTGGCCGCGGGTTGAGAGGAGCCCCGAGTCTTCCTAGTCTTTGTCTTTTTTGGAGAGCAGGGCGGGGAATGAACCTGCTTCTGACCTCCGCCGATAGGAGCCCCTAGGCCAGATGGACCGGCATCAGCCAGGTCCTTCTCCGAAATGGAGAAGGTCCTGGTGGTCGCAGGGGCACCGGTTGGAGGAGATCTCTCCCCTCCTTGTATTGCCTCGGAGCCCTCAGCCGTTTGAGGAGGACCTTGCATAGGGGCGGATTCGGGTTCGGTGCTTGACGCCGAGCCCGGATTCCTCCCCATGGAAGGTCCTACCGTCTGAGGATGGGTTTCCTCAACGACCATGTCTATCACAGGAGGGGCCTCCAGTTGACCATCCCCTCCCAGGACATCGCAGGTCCCCTTGGCAGCGTCACCAGTCTTTTGTGGGGAGGCAATGGCCTTGACCCCGGCAAGGTTTAATATTCTTGCCAGCAGGTCAATTGAGGGAAGCGACCGAAGGGGCCTTGATTCCCTCTCCCCCCTAAGGGGGTTTGCCCTACCGAGCCGCTTACACGAGGGGCGATCGGCAATGGGCTGCCTGCTGCTGCTGGAAGAAGGGAGGTGCCCGAAAGCACCTCCAGAGAAGGGGGTGAGGGGGAGTCCCCTTCACCTGTAGGCGTAGGGGAGGAGTAAGCCTCCTCTCCGGTTGAAGAAATATGGAGGGTCCCCTGCGCAAGCACAGGGGGAGGGAACCTCTATTTTTTCTGTGGAGCTGCCCGAGAGCGGCTCCGTCGTTTGTACAGGGGGAGTTAAAGAGGTTTTTTGGTTAGACTCGTCATTGGGCATGGTGACACTCTTTTTATTAAGGGATGCAACCGCTCATCACCTCTCGATGTTGCCCGCACTGCAAGAGGTGCTTACAGGCCTGGCAGAGCCAGGCACCGCCCTTTGGGACCACCCCTCCCGCCTGGTGGCCTGGCAGTCCATCGGCATGACGGCTCCACCTTAGACGCGGCGTAAAAATGGATAGAATGTGAAGAGGAGAGGAAAAGGGATGTGAGGAAGGTATGGGTGGGGATGAAGCAGGTTGTTAAAAACCAGCCACCCCAGACCGGAGCTCAGGGGTTAGGGAACATTGTCCCCTCCCCCCTCAGCCCCGATCCGGGACGGTTGGCTGAGAGGAAGGTCAGCATCTACCCTGTGAAGTTAGAGGCTGACCAGAGAAAGTTGTGGGAGAGGTTGTATGAAAAGCGACGAGGTAGGGGAGAAATACAGGCTATCTGAAGGAAGGAAGAGAGGCTAAGCTAGGGCCAGACGGGTCGCTGGATCCCGTCAGCACGGCGGCCAGGATGGCAAATCGCCGCGCCCCTTACGGGGGTGGGGAGGCACATGACTTGACACCAACAAGATTAAGTATTCTTGCCAGCAGGTCTTTTGAGGGAAGCGACCGAAGGGGCCTTGATTCCCTCTCCCCCCTAAGGGGGTTTGCCCTACCGAGCCGCTTACACGAGGGGCGCTCGGCAATGGGCTGCCTGCTGGCTTTTTTGGCAGATTCCTTAGAAAGAAAAGGAGGGACTGCCGCTGGAAATAGGCAGGTGCCCGAAAGCATCTCTAGAGAATGGGGTGAGGGGGTCCCCTTCACTCGTAAGCGCAAGAGAGGAGTAAGCCTCCTCTCCGGTTAAAGAAATATGAAGGGTCCCCTGCCCAAGCACAGGAAGGGGACCTCCATTTTTTCGGTGGAGCTGCCCGAGGGCGGCTCCGTCGATTTACAAGGGGGAATGGGGAGAGATTTAGGTTTTTTTTTATTTGCATACATGGGCATGGTGACCCTCTTTTTTATACGGGACACAATAGCTCATCACCTCTCGCAGTTGCCCGCACTGCAAGAGGTGCTTACAGGCCTGGCAGAGCCAGGCGCCGCCATCTGGGACCATCCCTCCCGCCTGGTGGCCTGGCAGTCCATCATCATGGCGGCTCCACCTTAGACGCAGCATAAAACTGAGTGTGAAGAGGAAAGGAAAAGGGATGTGAGGAAGGTATGGGTGGGGATGAAGCAGGTTGTTAAAAACCAATCACCCCAGACTGGAGCTCATGGGTTAGGGAACATTGTCCCCTCCCCCCCTCAGCCCCACTCCGGGACGGTTGGCTGAGAAGAAGGTCAGCATCTACCCTGTGAAATTAGAGGCTGACCAGAGAAAGTTGTGGGAGGGGTTGTATGAAAAGCGACGAGGCAGGGGAGAAATACAGGCTATCTGAAGGAAGGAAGAGAGGCTAAGCTGGGGCCGGACGGGGCGCTGGATCCCGTCAGCACGGCGGCCAGGATGGCAAATCGCCGCGCCCCTTACGGGGAGGAAAGGAAAAGGGATGTGAGGAAGGTATGGGTCGGGATGATGCAGGTTGTTAAAAACCCACCATGACAAACCGGAGCTCATGGGTTAGGGAACATTGTCCCCTTCCCCCTCAGCCCCGATCCGGGAAGGTTGGCTGAGAACAAGGTCAGCATCTACCCTGTGAAATTAGAGGCCGACCAGAGAAAGTTGTGGGAGAGTTTGTATGAAAAGCGACGAAGTAAGGGAGAAATACAGGCTGTCTGAAATACGGAAAATAGGTTAAGCTGGGGTCGGACGGGGTGCTGAATCCCGGCAGCACAGTGGCCAGGATGGCCAATCGCTGCACCCCTTACGGGGTGAAATTAGAGGCTGACCAGAAAGTTGTGGGAGAGGTTGTATGAAAAGCGAGGAAACAGGGGGAAAACACAAGTGTTCTGAAGGAAGGAGAAGAGGCTAAGCTGGGGTTGGACGGGGCGCTGGGTCCCATCAGCACAGCGGCCAGGAAGGCAAATCGCCGTGGCCCTTACGGGATCATGCTGAATGAAATAATTTCAGGTTATAATTTGTTTGTCTGTTTAACTGCTGCCACTAGCATCACCGTTCATCTCAGTACTGTTATTGTGTTTTATATTGTTGGAGGTTGTGTTTTTGGCCGAGTGAACTATTGCAGTACTTGATGACTGTGTGCAGATAGTAAGTAGCCAGTCAGGTGAGAAGTTAATGCCAGTATCTTAAAAAGACAAACATTCACAGAAAACCATGGTGTGTGGAGCAATTTTTGTACATGGGTCAAGTCGCTTAAAGATCGTTGAATGTATAATCAATCAGTATAAGTATATTGAAGTACTAAAAAACCATTTGGTACCTCAAATGTGGGAATGGTTCTGTGACAGATCATGCATATTTCAGCAAGACTCGGCTCCTTGTCACACAGCGTGATCAGTGAAGACATGGTGTGCACAAAATGACATTGAACTGCTATCATGGAAATTCCTCAGACATGAACCCTATTGAGTTTATGGTATATTGTAAAAAATGAAATACACAAAGTTCCCATGACAACCAAAGCAAAGCTCATAGAACGTCTCATCTATGTTTGGTCTCACTCTGACATAATAAAGCACTTAAAGCAGCTAAAAGAGGTCAAACCAACTATTAATCAATGTAAGAAAGGATATTTTTGCCATATGTATGAAATTTCAAGAAATCCATCATATTCCCTTTACTATCTTACTAAAATTTTCAAATTTAATTGAACAATTAATCAAAAGGCTTATACATCATGTATTCTAAATTCTGCTCCAAAGTGTAGGAGCAATAAATTACACAAGAGTAACAACATAACTCTACATTTTCACATAAGAAAGAAATTGAGGATTAAACCTGAAATGTCTCACAATCCCCAAATAGACCATCATACACAACAACACACCTCATTGTACATTTATTAGAGATTTAATCAGTATACTACTTCAAATTAAACTTACACTGCATACATTAACATGCACTATGAAAAATAACACAAACAAGTATATACAAAAGTGTTTACAATATGACTATAAGGATTATGAGTATTTATCATTAACAAAATATTAAAAAAATGAAACCAATCTTGAATTCTACACACCTTTGACCCTTAGCCGGGATTGAGTCTTTTCAGGGTCAGATAAAGAAACCAAAACTCCTGAGGGGGGAGACCGAAAAGCAGCAATTAATAAAATACACTTTTCCCAAAAGGTATGATAGAAGTTAAGGTTTTCATGACGAATTACAATACTGGTAACAACTTAATATGCATTTTAAAAGTTCAATGAACAACTCACCATGCCAAAAGTCTACAATTACAACTACTTAACCACCTACCATCTCCAAAGATAGCAGTGCCTTCCAGTTTCTCTTCTTCTGCTGCTTTGATGGCATCTTCAAGACGGTTTTTAAACCACTGCTTTATTTTTTCATACTGGTTTGCTGATAAATCTTTTAGCTTTGGATCTAAAAAAATAACAAAAAAGGTTTAGAGAAACATGTAATGAAACATAATTATAGTTTTTAAAGTTTCACTAACCTGATGAAATAACTGAATTGAACATAAATTCACTGGCAGAGGAATAAGTAAAAGAAAACTTATTCAAAATTTTGAGTTTTACCAATGTTAGAATGAAAATCTACTAGAAATTTTTTAGATTATGTTTCCAATTAAATGATCAAATAATTAAGTAACCTTTTTCTTCCTTTCCCCATGGAAAATGAGCCAGAAGGTGATATATTTATGTTTTTTAAAAATTTAGGAGCCCATCTAGCAACTGCTGGCTAGGGCAAAAGTCGAAATACTCAGCACTCCATCAAATGGCAATGCATCCCGCAAGTATGTCCAGAAAGTAACCTGAAGGCGCCATGGCAATGTGGGCTAAGTCCACAGGAAATGTTGTGACACAATGGCACGCAAATTTAAGTTCCAAGTCCTGTCTCCCATTTTCTTTGCCAAGCAGCCTGGAGAGTTACCCTTATTTCAGCCAAGTAATCAGTGTGAGGAAGAGGGAAAACTGGTCTGGGTGCCTAGTCTTCGCAGACTCTTTGGCGCCCTCATTCCCCACAATTCCTACATGTCCAGGAACCCACCAGAAGATAATCTCAACATCTGTCTGGCTCACCAAAACTGTGGCATCATGCATATCACAAACCAGGGGATGTGGAGATTCAAATGCACCAAGAGCGCTTTGTAAGTCACTATAAGTCACAAACTGGTCTCCAAACCAGGCATGTCACAATATCTCCCATACTGATTTTTTTTTTTTTTGCTCTCTGCTGACTGCCTGCTTGGGCATAAGTTGCTATACACAACACATCCTACTAATAGGATATATTAAGAAACAAGTAACAAAAAAGAATTAAAAAAAAATTAGGAACCCATCTGGCAAATACGTACTTGGGCATAAGTTGCCTAGGACCAGGTTATTTTAAAACAATATGCAAAACAAAAAAAAACTGATAAAAAAAGGGAAAAGGAAAAGGGGCAGGAAGCAAGCTCTGGCATTGAGGGGAGGTCATCACCACCACCAGTGCAGGCACATGCGACCTCCAAAGAAAACTACAAAAAACAAAAACTAGTTAAATAACAGGGAGCAGGCCAGCCTCTTCCAAAGAGCTTTTCTTTTTTTTTAAGGGGCTATCTGGCGACTGCACACTTGGGCATAAGTCGCCGTAAACAAACAGCCTAGTTCTAGGCTACTTTAAAAAAATTGAACAGGAAAAAACAATAAAAAGAAATAACAATAACAAGAGCAACAACTAAACCTAGTTAAATGAAAGGGAGAAGGCCGGCATCCCCCAAATAGTCAACAAGTCCACAAGTCAATGTGCAAGAATCTGTCCCGACTACAAGGGACAGGCGGTAGCGACCCCGCCCATCCCAGTACTGGGACAGGTATCGTGCGCGAAGATCACCCAGACTGGGACATTCAACAAGAATGTGCCGAACAGTCTGGGGGACGACGCAGTCGTCGCAATAGGGTACAGGCGAGCGCTCCATCAAATAGCGATGCGTCACACGTGTGTCCGATTCGGAGACGACAGAAAGCGATCTGAAGCCATCGCGGCATTGGGGGATAGGTCCATTGGAACAGTTGCCGCGCAATGGCACGCAACTTTAAGTTCCCTTCGACCGTCTCCCATCTTCTTTGCCAAGCAGTCTGAAGAGCCAGCCGTATTCCTGCCATGTAGTCGGTGTGAGGAAGAGCGAAACGCTGGTCAGGTCGCAGAGTCCTCGCGGACTCTTTGGCGCCCTCATTCCCCGCAATTCCTACATGTCCAGGAACCCAGCAGAAGATAATCTCGACATCCGCCCGGCTCACCAAAACCGTGGCGTCACGGATATCGCGAACCAGGGGATGTGGAGATTCCAAGGCCCCGAGAGCACCCAGGGCGCTTTGTGAGTCGCTATAGATCACAATCCGGTCTCCGAACCGGGCACGTCGCGTAATCTCCCGTACCGATTGGTGTATTGCCACCAGCTCGGATGTGAAGACAGACGCAGCGCCTGGTAGAGCCCCGCTGACTTCAAACAGAGGGAATACGGCGTGGAAGCCGACCCTCTCTTGGAACTTGGAGCCATCCGTATACACTGGCACGGTTCCAGCATGACACGAGGTGTGCTCCAAAAAGGTCAAACGCAATACTCCCGGCGCAGCATAAGCTTTGGGAGCAGAGGCGTGGCGACAAATAGCCAAATGTGGTACCCTCCAGGGTCGCCTCCTAGGCAGAACCAGGGGCGCCACCGGCCCGAGAGCTATATCTACCTCTCGAAAGAGTTTCCTGGCCCTAAACCCCTTTGGGTTTAGGGTATGAATGGCGTCTCTCGGCGGCATAGGCACCATCGAGATCAGCTGCGGATGCAGTGAGAGCTGATGGCGACTGAGGGAGGCGCCGGGCTCGCGCGTACAGTCGAGTGATACACTGCACGCGGCGCAGAGCGAGTGGCATCTCCCCAGCATCGACCAACAGGCTCTCAATGGGGGAAGTGCGGAAGGCACCGGTCGCAAGGCGAAGGCCGGTGTGGTGGATCGAATCCACCTTCCGCAATAAACGCTCGGCTGCGGATGCATAAAACTCGCATCCGTAGTCGAGCTTCGAGCGAACAAAGGATCGATAAAAAAGTAAGGCAGTAGCCCTATCAGCGCCCCAAGCGCTGAACGTCACGGAACGGAGAATGTCCATGGCGCGGGTACAAGAGACCCTAAGGCTGCGAATATGAGCCTCCCAGGTGAGGCGTCGGTCGAATACAAGACCAAGGAAACGGTGCGACTCAACCACATCCAGGCGCACCCCATTAAGAAACAAATCTGGGTCGGGGTGAAGCCGTGGATGACGGCAGAAGTGCACCACCTTAGTCTTGGCCAAAGAAAACCGAAACCTGTGCGCTTCGGGATAGCGAGAGACGCCGTTCAATGCCTGTTGGAGTCGACGCTCCAGAGTTGGCATCTGGGCAGCGCCAAAAGAGATCGAAAGGTCGTCCACGTAGAGGGAAGCGAGAACATCTTCCGGCAGCACCGAGGTGATGCCGTTGATGCTCAGGGCAAAGAGTGTGACACTGAGGAATCTTCCCTGCAGAACACACTCTTCCTGCTCCTTTGGGCCGGAGAGGGCTCCCCCCAACCGTACGCGGAATCGACGATCTCGCAAAAATTCAGATATAAACATTGGGAGGCGTCCCCTCGCCCCCATCATGTGGAGAGTCTCCATGATACCGTATCGTCATGCGGTATCATAGGCCTTCTCCAGATCGAAAAACACCGTGGCGTAGTGCTGTCTATGAAGGAAAACCTCACAGACGGCATTTTCCATTCAAAGCAGAGCATCCGACGTGGAGTGGAACTTGCGGAAGCCGCACTGTGCGGAAGACAGATGGCCTACGCTGTCCAGGAAAAAGGCTAATCTAACATTTACCAATTTCTCCATCAACTTGCACACGCAAGAGGTTAGAGAGATTGGGCGGAAACCAGTCGGAGTAGAGTGATCTCTCCCCCAGTTTGCGAAAGGCGAGCACAGTAGCGATTTGCCAGGAGTCTCGGAGAAGACCTTCCACCCAGATCCTGTTGAACAAATCTAACAGAAAGGCCATGCCACGCTCACCCAGGTGTCGAAGCATGGCGTACGGGACATCGTCCGGACCATGGGCGGTGCCTGCGCACGAAGCGAGAGCGGAACGCAACTCACTCACAGTAAACTTGTCGTTGAAGGGTTCTCCACCTCTGGAGGTAAAGTCCAGCCGGCGGCCTTCCGCGACATCACGACGTGCATTGAATGCTGGCGGAGCAGCATCACGGCTAGAGAATGCGGAAAAAGCGGTCGCTAAGGATTCCGCCACGGACGCGGGGTCCGAGATTGCGGTCCCATTCTCCTGGAGAACGGGAGGGGGGTCCTGCGAGAACTTGCCCCGAATCCTTTTGACTCGCTTCCACACCTCAGCTAAAGGGGTCTTCCCGTTAAGTGAAGACACGTATGCCCGCCAAGAAGAGCGGCGGGCGAGCTTCGAAATATACCGGAACCTAGCCCTAGCCCGACGAAATTCAGCGACAATGAAATCGTTCGGGCGGCGCTTATAGCGCATGTAGGCATAACGCTTCTGTTTGAGCGCCGTCTCACACTCGGCCGACCACCATGGGAGTGGTCGGCGTGCAAAACGGCCAGACGTCCTAGGAATAGTAGTCAGGCCCACGGCGATGAGGTTGCCCGAGAAGAACTCAACGGCCTCATCCACCGACCCAAACTCCTCGACTGAGACAGAATTCAGTCATTTCCCGAAATGCAGGCCACCGCACCCGCACCAAGCACCCCCGAGGTGGTCTCTCAGGCGGCAGTTGCCCTGAAAATGATATTTGAATGGGAAAGTGATCACTACCATGGAGATCATCGACCACTTCCCAATCAAAATCAGGCTGTGCATCCGAAGAGCACAAAGATAGGTCGAGGCAAGAAAATGAAGCGGTTCCCGGACAGTGATGCGTAAACTCATCCACGTTTAGGACACCCATCTCAAGCTCTTTGATCAGATCAGCAAGGACTTGTCCCCTGGGATTTATGGAGTAATCTCCCCAGAGAGGATGCCTGCCGTTCAGATCTCCAAGCAAGAGATAGGGCCTCAGCCACCGTGCCACGACGTGGCGGAAGTCCCCTGCGTCGAAGTCAGCTGACGGTGGAATGTACGCAGAAATCAGAGTATACCTCCTATTTCCCTCTCCTACATAAGAAAAAGGTGGGTGCTTCAATGGGACTGAACTGGGAAGGACATAGTTAAAGCTACTAGAAATATTTTTAGAGAAGTTACAGGTATGAATTTGAAGACACTTGTCCAGGGGGTATTTTTTATATCATACTAGTAAAAGTCAACACCACAAATTAAAACTACGGCAACTTCTCCATTCATGAGGACTTACCCAGCTCAAACTCAGGAACAGCATCCTTAATTTTATCTTTAAAATCAATTAAACTTGAGCGCCAGACATCAATTTCTTCCGCCGATGGTATTAAATCTTTAATGAATTGAGAATTGGGTAAGGCTTCCCTCCATTCTTCATACGACTGAAAGAGAATTAAGATTTCCTATTATTAAAGATTAAATGCCAAATATAACATATAATTCAAAGGCTATATTTTAAGGAAAAATGCATTTATTTATCCTGAAAATATTGCATCTGATTTGGGCAAATAATTTCCTAATTAGCTTTTGCCAAACTTTATACTCATTGAACAAAATTTATAGGATGACATATTATATGCAATAAATGAGCACACTGCAGAGCTTTTAAGCTATAAAAGATCATACCAGTTAACACCCAAAAGATAAAACAGGTTGACTCAAGACCATCCAGAACTTTCAAATGATTGTTGTCAGACAGTTTATAAGGGCACTAGATCAGAGCCTTAGAATATTCTACAGATTGGCCTATATAAACAATAGTTCATAGTTTGGAAATACTCAAACTTCTAATCAAATAAGGACCTGCTAAAAACCCTTATCTGTCAATATGAGAAAAAATTACAAATTTAAAAATTGCATAAATTGTTTACTTATGGAATTTAAATAAAAATTAAATAATATTTTTTTTACACAATTAAATATTGACTGTTGAAACAATTCATTCAAATCAACAATTAGTAAAATAATATTTGAAATATTTAACTCATAAATTTAAGCTCATATAATCTACTATCTGATATGGTCATAATTTTGACCAGTGGTAAAAACAAATTTTTTAAACAAAAATTATACCGATGCTTCATAATATTACAAAGTGTAGACTGAATGTTTTTTATTTCAAAACCACAAGGAAGTACTACATAATACTTTTAAGAATTTATAATTAGATAACTTTCAATATGTATTCTGAAAGTATTTGCAAAAAAAATTAATTAATGGGATATAAACATTTAAAAATAAATTTTAAGAAGGTGACACTTTGCCTTTATACTCTGTATATAAGATTAGTATTTGTAGAGCTTAAGTGACATTATATTGGCAGGTAATCAATTCTGAACTTAGATAAAAACTTTATAAAGAACAATGAATAAAGACTATTGTATGAAATAAAAGGCTACAAGAATATTAAAATCAAGTTGTATAATTAAGAAAAAAAAGAAGATAAAAATTGCAATAACCTTTGCAAGCGCTGTGCCTCCTGTAATAGCCCCTCCAAGAAATAGATATCTTATCTTCAAAGCTCCTCTGAGTACTCTGGCCACCAGCATTGCAATTCCTCTAGTTGTTCCATGTTGAAAGGGAGCTGTAGCAGCACTAGATGGTAGTACTTGGAGAGCAGAATAGCGTCCAACTATCGGTAGGCTTTGTCTAATCTACAAAAAATGCTGTTAATAACTAAATAGAATATTTAAGAATTATATTAATTTGAAACTATTCCATGATTAAATGTTATAAATAAAAGATATTCATTTTCACCTGAAAGTTTTTTATAGAAGTTTTATAAAAAGAGTAGAAGTTAAAAGATGGAAGATATAAACCAGAATAGCTAAAAGAAGAATATTTGTAGCACCAAGAACTTGGATGATACATAACCTTTGAGAATCTTCCCTCTATTCTACAAGAGTCAGGTTTCCTTACCTAGGATCAAAACAAACTTCATAGTTTATGATCAAAATATTTCACCCAGAAATTATAAAACTTTAATTTTTTTTTTAGAGGGGTAGTGAAGCTTGGCTACACTATCCAAAATTTAGCTCAACGAAAAAGCTTGAAAATGATGCAACAATAACTGCAATATTTATCAAACTAATGCAATTAATTCATAAATATACCAAACCAATAAAGCATACCTGTGATCTGTAATATCTGCATTGCCTTATTGTGTGTCCATAACTTCCACCTATAGTTCTGATAACAACCCTTTTGTACCTAAAAAGAATACATTTTTTCAGGATCAATAAATATAAGCTTAATTAACATAAAACACAAAAAAACTGTACTACTACTAATAATAGTTTGCTTGTCACTAGAGGTAAAATTTATTTTTCAATCTATTTTTCCCTGGGCATGTGCTATTTATATAGCAATGGTAGTTGGGTATTTTAGTGCTCTCTCTGGGTTAGAGAGGGTTGTATTACTAATTTACCATCAGAAACTATAATAAATAACAATGGCCTTCCTACACCATAGATCAAAATAGATAAGAAAGTCCCACCAGTAAAGGACATAATTTTCTATATACTTTTGAGATAAAATTGTATACCATCTGGGTAGTAATTGACCTAATGCCTGATTCTCTGACAAATCAAGCAAAGGGTGGAACAACACCCACTCAAATTTGGATGAAAATTGATGTATGGGTAGATTTTTTGAAATCAGTTTTTCCATATCTTTAAAATTGCTTTAGTCAATAATTTACATAGAAACAATATTCAAAAAGTTACAGCCATCTAAATTTTTAAATGTGCAAAACCCCTTAAGTAGATAGAAATGAAAAGGCTTATTTTTCCAAAAAAGCAATATCCCCTTTCTTTCTTAAAATGCAGAATTTCTTTGGTATATTTTATTGGTCTGTTCCATATACAAGGTTAAATATATTAGAAGGGAGGGGGTGGGGGCACCCCCCCCCAAAAAAAAAAAAAATAGATGTCCATACTTTGCTTTTAATCAAGATATTGAAAAATGGATTTTATCCAAAAATATACCCATACACCAATTTTTATAAAAATCAGAGAAGGTGTGGTTCCATATTTCAAAATTTTTGCCTGATTTGTGAGAATTGGCCTTATACAGGTTTGGGTTCTTACTGACTTACTTGTTTGTCTGTTCACAAATGTCTAAGGGGAAGCAAGATTTTCTAAACCTAAGCTTGTCCAACCAGCATTGTTGTGTGTACTATCCTATTCACTTAAAATAAGAACCTTACCTATGTCTTCTCTGTTATAACCTTTTACCCACTTGAAAACTTCAATCAAATCCCATCAAACTCTCCTCCTTTCTAATGTATGAAGATTTAGTCTTTGGAGCCTTTCATCATAGGATAAGCTCCTCAACCCATGAATCATCTTAGACATCCTTCTTTGCACAGACTCAAGGAAACCAATATCCATCCAATAATATGGTGACCAGAATTGCACCACATAGTCAAGATGAGGCCTAACTAATACCAGTTACAGTTTCAAAATGACATCAGCACTCCTATTTCTCACACTCCTCCTGATACCCTCTTCTATTACGCATACTAACCTTTCTAAAACTCCCCCATTCAATTTATAATTATTCAATGGATTACACCTACCTATATTAAGTATACAACACTTGCTTATTTTAAATTATATTTGCCATTTCTCCACCCAATGCAATAGTTTGTTCAATTCACCTTGTAATATCGAACTAGGTATCAGCAACAAACTTGCTCAGGTCACTATTTATATCCAAGTCAAGATCATTAATATAAATCAAGAACAACACCCAGAATATTGAAACCTTGAGGAACAACACTGGTAACTTTCTCTCACTCAGATTTAATCTAATCTATACTAAGCCACAATGAAATCCACCTAAAAATACTTCCATCAATCCCATGTGCTTTAACTTTATTCAAAAGTCATTAGGTGTGGCACCTTGTTGAAAACCTTACTAAAATCCAAGTAAACAATATTGTAATTCTTATCTCCATCGACAGTTTCATAAACCTTTCTATAAAAGACTGAATTATCAAACACGATTTACCCCTAGTAAAGCTGTGTTGAGATTCATTAATGATTGTTTTTGACAAGCTATGATGGTGATGCCTTTTTAAGCAGTTCAGATGCAAGCTTATGTATGCAGTTTATGAGGCGTGTATTGACTCGAATGACCTCATAGACCCTTGTGGCTTTTGTCAGCCAATGAATTTTGTTATCTGTGATTGTCTATATTATTTACTGATGGAGAAATGTACTTTTTTTATGTATTTCCTTTATTTATGGCTGATAAAGGCAAGAGGTAGTGATAATTTGGGTGAAAAAATTATCATATAAAATATCAAAAAAGAGAGTTGTTAATTTTAATAGCAGAGGTGGGTACAGGTAATTGTTAATCCGTAATTTATTAAATAATAAAATAATAATGAATACTACTCTTTAGTGCTAATTCTTGTTATATTTTGAACAAGTTAACAATTAACTGTGCCAAACTCTAAATTCAACCTTTTAATACCATTTTTCATCATGGCCAAAGTCCTGTTCTCTGTTGCTAATAAATTTTCAACTGAATACTGGAGCTAATGGTAGGCTTTCACTATGCCAATATTAGGATTTGACTAAAAATAATCAGGGGGTGAGGGGTCAAACTCATTACCATTAAAGTGGTGTGTGGAGCTAATGACAATCAATTATATTCCTGACCCCTAAAAATATCAGAAAAATACATTTTATATCCAAAAAATAATGGTGGGGATGTTCTTGAAATTTACCACAAAAACTTTGTTTCATACTAAAAGAAATAAAAACAAAAAACAATAGGAGGCAATAATATAATTAAGATACATTGCTACACTTTGAACCTCACTTACAAAGTATTCAAAATATAATTTTATGGGAAAATATTATCAGCTAAATTCACTGTACAACAAATTTCAATATCAAGAAAAAAAACAACATCTCATGTGGATTCTATTATGAAGTTGAGTGCGCTGAATTTAAATTTGAGGGGTGTGGCGTCCTTTATCCCAAGAGGAGCCAGGATTGCTGCACCCGATGCCCTAGGAAAATTATTGAACAAGGTTTTACAAGAAAAGACCAATTTGGCTTGGTTCCGGTTGTTGTTTTTTCCTTATGGGGTTCTCTACTAGCCATACAAGCACAATCTTTCGATGGAGGGCCCATCTCTCACTTCTAGAATCAAGGCTCAAATCACTGCCTATATGGAGGCAAACTTCCCAGCTGCCTCAGAGGGACTGGGAAAAATGTAAAAAAAACAACATGACTTGAGGAGGAGAATATCTTTAAAGTTCGAAGATTTTGACAGTCAAAGAGCCATTCGGGAGCTTTCTTCAGATGAGCACTTGGTGCCCTTTTCTGAGGAGACCCTGACCAAGCTGAGGAACAAACATTCACCAGCTCCAGATAACAAAATTTCCTGAATTACCTTTAAACAGTGCACCTCCCATAGCAACTTATGAGGTAAAAAACCCCCAATTTTTTACTTTCGCCGGGGCTCATCTGGAGAACCTGATGGGTTGTGTGGTCGTGAAACTGAAGAGGCAGGAGTACGACTCTTGTCTAATTTGACCAATTTTGTGAGTTTGGTCTTGCAGAGTGGGGTGCCTGATGACCTGACACATGTTTTTTTATGTAGCATCACTTTGTGCACTAGCTAAGAGGAATGGGCGGGGGGGTGCACCTTCGGTCGCCTTGTGGCCAAGGTAGATGTGTGACATGTCTGTCTTTGGGTGCTCACCTCAGACCAGTGCAGCTGAGTTTTATAGTAAGGAAGGTTGTGAGGCAGCTACACATTCATAGGGATGTTTTCCTTGGAACTGCCTATGAGCAGATGCCTTCTTTAAACAAAATGTTAAATCAACCATACTACTCTCGGCCAACCTCATTCTTTTATGGCGGTGGGATTTTGAATTCTGCTACTGGCATACAACAGGGAGACCCACTGGGACCTGCACTGTTTTCACTCAGTATAGATAAGATCATTAAAAGCCTAAAATCAGAGCTTAATATTTGGGGCATTCTACATGAAGTGTACACACTTTTTGGCAAAATCTCGACACTAGGTCATGGATTTTTATGATATTTTGCATGCAAGTTGGGTCTGGTGAGATAACATCACATACCAACTTTTTTATCACTCTGGGTCACCCATCGCCATTTTAAAGGGCCAGATCAATTTTGTGTCAAACTGGTTGACCGAAAAAGTTTGAGAGGTCATAACTTTGGCTAGAGTTAACCAATCAGAACGATTTTGGTACCAAAATGCTCAGGAGGGAGAGTAACAACAAGGACAATGAGGAGTAACAACAAGGACAATGAGGAGTAACAACAAGGACAACGAGGAGTAACAACAAGGAAAGAAGGTACCCTAGGAGACCTTACGGTTCATTCAAGGAGGGTACCTTTGGACAAGCAATCGAGCAGGCACATGGCTGCTCAATTGTTTTGCATCCCTAAACGGCCACTTTTCAAGACCTTGTCTAGTCTTGCCTTGAACTGGTCAACAGATTCACTGTTGACAACTTCCACTGGGAGTGCGTTCCCCTTACCGCAGATACTGTAGGTGAAAAAATTTCCACACAGATTGCGGTTGTAACGCTTCAGTTCAAGTTTAAAGCCGTGATTGCGCGTTCTGTTCTCACTCAGTGTGAAAATATGCCAGTAGTCAACATTGTCGAACCCTCGAAGTATTTTGAAAACTTTGATGAGCTGACCACACAGTTTACGGGTTTCCAGCGAGAACAGATCTAATTTCCTTAGTCTATCCTCATAACTTTTATGTCGGATAGAGGGAATCAGCTTGGTTGCCCTGGCTTGTACGCATTCCAATCTCGCGATGTCCTTTCGCAATGAAGGACTCCAAAATTGTACGGCATACTCCAGGTGCAGTTGGACAAGTGAGTTATACAGGCACAGTACAATTTCCTGGTTCCGATAACCAAACTGGCGCTTAATATAGCCTAGCATCCTTTGGGCATTTTTCTCCGCCTCAATGCACTGTTTCGAGAACTTGAGGTCACTAGTGATTGTTACACCCAAGTCCTTCTCAGTGTCGGTGGATTCAATAGCAGTGCCCTTAAGGATATACTGAGATTGGGGGTTTCTGTGGCCGATATGCATCACTTTGCATTTGTTCACGTTAAAAGGCATTTGTTCACGTTAAAAGGCATTTGCCACGTGTCCGACCACTCCCCAATCTTCCTGCAGGCGGGCAGTATTTCCATCTTTTGCAACGTTCATACCAAGCTTGGTATCGTCGGCAAATTTGGAAATCTTGGCAACCATGTCACCGTCCATGTCGTTGACGTAGATGATGAATAGTAGTGGTCCCAGGATAGAACCTTGAGGCACCCCGCTAGTAACGGGCACCCACTCAGAAGCCTGTCCATTCACCACCACCCGTTGCCATCTGCCACTTAGCCAGTTCTCAATCCAGCCAGCTACCTTTCCATCTATGCCCAGCGCTCGCACTTTCCGGAGAAGGCGGCGGTGTGGTACCTTATCAAAGGCTTTCTGAAAGTTTAGGTAGACCACATCCACCGCCTTGTCAAGATCGTGCTCACTGAAAACAAAGTGGAAGAATTCCACAAGGTTCGTCAGGCATGACCGTTGCCTTCGGAAGCCGTGCTGGGAACTCCTCAGTAGCAGGTTTGACTCTAAATACGAAATCACTTTGTCCACCATGATGCTTTCCATGAGTTTACCGACTATCGAAGTCAGACTGATAGGTCGGTAGTTTGACGGTTGGTTACGGTCTCCTTTCTTGAAGATAGGAGTCACCTCTGCCTCACGCCAGTCTCTAGGAACGCATTTGGTCCGGATTGACATGTTGAAGATTGCGCTCAGCTGTCGTGACACTTGATCGCACACTTCTTTCAACACTTTAGGTCGAAATCCATCCGGGCCAGGTGACTTATTCGTCATTAGGTCAGTGATCTTCTTTTTGATTTCTCCTTCGGTGAAGTCCATATCCTCCAGCTTCCCCCCCCCCCTCCAGTAGGAATCTGTCGGCTGGGGATGGGACCACACTCTTCAGTAAACACTGAAGAGAAGTAGTCGTTCAGGAGGTTAGCATTTTCTGCATCTGAATGCTTTAAATAAGTGGAAAATGACATTCCTAGGACAATTCTTACCATGATGACCCTTTTTGAACTCTTTGACCTTTGACCCTGGCCAAAGTGAAACTTCGATCCTCGCCAAAGAATTTCTAAACTTAGCTCTATTTATCCTCCATAGCTCCAGGAAAAATAAAAATGGGATCTCCATGGGCATTTATATACCATCAGGTGGGTGGTATTTTCAGTCATGTCACTCTACTGAGGCGGTTTATGACATCAGACAGTGTTAGTAAATAGTGATTTTGAGAAAGTTTCATGTATCTTGACACGGTCAACATATTTCAGTCTTTCCAAACACAACCTCTCCCCCTTCCTAGGCTGCCCTGCCTTTTTTCAGTCTGAGATTCAATAAAACAAGAGATTATTTTTTATCATTTCAGAAATGTGAGACAAACAACATAAGACCTTTCAAATATTACAAATTTATAATTTTTATTACCTATACAAAATGTTATTTAATACAAAACATAAAACATTAGACAAAAGATTATTTAAAACAAAAATTTAAACAAAAACTTTTAGACAAAACATTATTTAAATACCTAGGTACTCATTTGAACAGAGCCATCACTTGTTTCATCAAACTCCTTCTTGCTAATCGTGTATCTTCTTCCTGTTGCAGTTTTTGGTTCTACTGACACCAAAATGTCAGATATGTCCATAGTACAAGGATCTTCTATTTCAGGGAAGCAAAAACTGTGAGAGGGTCCATGCAGGTGAAGAAATTTCAGTCACTTCTTGTGACTCTGGAAAAGCTTTGGTTTGCAAGCAAGCCACCAATGTCCATCATAAATCACAGTGACATAGACTGCAAGTTTTCCATTGAACACTGGACATGAGATATTTTGGGGGGACTGATTCTAATCTAAAAGTCTCACAGAGACTAAATGGGTGAACTTGGAGAGCCTCCTTTGATATTGGAATGAACGAATGAAGTTTTTGGGTGCCTGGAATAGTTTTGGTCGCAGGTTTGGTTTTCAAAAGTTCTTCCTCCTGTTCATATTCCTTTTGACTTTCATATTCCCAAGAGTTTCAGCGAATACAAACAAATCTCTTGGTGATACAATCTGTTTATCATAGGGTCTTCTCAAGCAGTCTTTAGTAGCCTCCCTTTTGATGGTGCCACCTACGCCGTTTGATGGGCCCTTCCCATGGCTAGTGGCAAAAAAATGCCACTTTGCTTCTATACCATATTCCTCTTTGTGCCAGCAAAGATTCTGGAAAGATTTACAGTTGTTTTACTGTGCTGCAGATCCGTCCGAAAAGTAATAAATTTTCTTTACCGTTTCAAATACTGATTTCAGATACTCTATCAACATTCGCTGAAATAGATGCACTGATACATTATCATGGATGTTACACTCTGAAATTATCACGTATGAGTCATGACAGAGTTTTCCATCTTTAATGTGATAAAACACCCAAAGATGTATTGTTGCCTGTGCACAATTCCAATGATATCCCTGGGCTGCATCTTGTATTACAAATGAATAGTTTTCTGAAAAATCACCAATTACTACAATTGACCATTTGCAATATTGGTTTTCACAGTTTCCAAGTACTGTGCTTGTGATTTTGTAACAAAATCATGTTGCACCAAAGTTTTGACACAATCACAAAATCGATCCATGAAATCATCAAGCGATAATACCATGGTTACCAGATCAGATCTATCAGTTGATGTCCACTGTTTGAAATCAATATTATCCACATTCTCCTGTTCATAAAATCCAAATAGTTTTGCTTTTAGTTGATCCACAGGTGGAAAGTACTTGCACGATCTCATGTAGCATGCTGGATGGGCTGGATTACATACAACAGAGGCAACTAGGTGATGGTAAGAGGGTAGATCAGTGATATCAGACATCTTGGATCCAACCATCATCAGTTTTACATTTTGATGTATTGTGCATACACATACTGAGTGAGTTCCTCTGCCTCCTGCAAGAATGCACTCACGTGGCCGTAGCATAGCAAACTTTGAGAATGATACTTTTACCTCATGGTACTTCACTTTGAAACTGCTATGGAGTTCCTTCAAATTGTTGAGAATGAGTCGTTTCTGTAATCTCTGCTTTTCCCCTTCAATTGCACTACTAGACAATCCTTCTTTCCTGGTAAAACCCGACTCATGTGATCACTACGATAATATTCAAGGACTAAAGATTTTAATTCCTCAGGAAGCACTCTGCTGAGCTTAGGGTTAGATGAAGTTAACATTCCTTTCTCCTTTAGTATATGGTGAAATTGTATGGCCATTTCTGAGAGCAATCAAACTTGTTCATGAGTTTTCTAACGCTCATACTGGTTGCAAATATGGTTAGAATTCTGATTTGATCTGTACGGCTTTATTGCCAATAATTTTTCCTTTAGAGACTGGATGACTTCTGGCATACAGTTCAGATTACATCTTTGCGGCATATCTCCTTGTTTTCCTGAACTACTACCCAAGACCAAATCCAACTTTCTCCTAACAGATTCTTCAACTTTTAACCTTTCTCAGGTACGTAAGTCAGATGCCTTTTGGTTTTCCTTCTATCAAAGGGGCTCTCACCAATGAAAGACAATGATTGGTTCAGTAAGTCAACTTCAATTTCAACTTTCACAACATCTGAAGTCTCTTTTAAGCTAGGCATCTCATTGAACTTCTGTTCAGATGCTGAAGTTCCGGACTCCTCTGGAGTATTTTGCTCCAATGGTAACTGAAAACTTCTTCCTACAAACAGAACAAAGCTTATCATCTTTGCTAAGAAGAGATAAGAACTTCTGCAAAAGCTGAGCAGAAACATTTCTTTGGTCTTTCTTTTGCAGAGATTTATGGATCATCAGCGGATCGCTGCAATACTTTTGATTCACCATCTTAATGAAAGAAAGCCGGAAAAAAATCCAAATAGTAAATTACTGTTTATAAATAATATACAATAAATTAATTAAAATAAACATCTATATAAATGATTGAAACAATTATATTTAAAAGTGACAATATCAATATAGCTGCTTCAATCATTGCATTGTCCTAGAAAATTGGCAAGCAAAGAAAGAAGTGCATAATAATAATCAAGTATTATATCTTAGTAGAAATAGGTCTAAGTTTAGGTGCAAAGGGCTGGTTTATAACTAACAAAAATTTCCATTAACACTTTTTAAGATTTGATTCTTCATAAATTTGCAGAGAAGTGGACAAAACACAAGAAAAGAGTAGGTACCTATTCAATGATCAACATTATTTTTAATTATTTTCATGTTTTCTCAGTCCAGTGCTTCAACCCTAATAGCTATTAAGTTAGCTAATGGCTACATCCTAATGCATTGCTGAGAATAGGTTTATTACACTCTTAGTTTAATCTTTTTCCATACCTATTTTTGGAGGGTATAGCTATGGGTATTCATTTTAGATGCCTAATAAGCAATAAATCATTCTACTCTTTTTCACAATATAATAATTTGGTAGGTAGGTAGCTATATAAAAATCATTAGGTATTTTAACATTATCAAAAATAAATAACAAAATTACATGCCTGTAAATTATTTTATGATCTGCAGATAATCTCACAATTAATATTAAGTAGGGAGTTTAGAAATATCTTGAAATTATTTTAATTTATATTTTGAAGACATAAATAACATTGGTATCTGAAAAACTTACATTAATTAGTTAAGGATTAATGAAAGGCAGTTAAAGACTGCTTTTCATGTTACATTGATTTGGCAAAATTACCTAGGTATATAAGGTGTATATAGACAGTGATGTATTATTTATTAATTCAAAAAGATTATATAAGAGGTAAATAGGCCATGCCATGATTAGGATTTACGTAGGTATGTGATATCACAATAATTTCTGGGTCAATAATACTTTTAGTAGGTATACCCAGTGTCACATAATTGCCCATAGATTCTAAACCCATAGAGATCTCATTTTTATTTTTTCTGGAGCTATGAAGGATAGAAAGAGGTAACTTTAGAAAAAATTAGAGATGATCTGGTTGCACTTTGGAGGGGTCAAAGGTCCAATGGTTCACAAAAGGTCATCATGTAAAACAATTGTCATAGAAACATTGTTCTTCCACTCATTTGAAAGATCTCTCTCTCCTGAACATTTTTGTATTAAAATCATTCAGATTGGTTCATTCTGGCCAAAGTTATGACCTCTCAAAGGTTTTGGGTCAATCACTTTGACCAAAAATTGATCTGGCCATAAATATGACCACAATGACCAGATAGGCCTCATACTTAGTATAAGAACTTTATTCATCATAACTAACAAATGATGTAAATTTCATGCGATTCTGTGACCAAGGTGTCAGGAAGGTGTGTACACTTCACGTAGAAAGCCCGATCTGGTACTTGGACAATGGTTCAATTGCTGATACCCGCCAAAAAATTTTTGATGACCTTTAGTCTATCATTTCTGAATTTAACAAAATAGAGCTAGAGATTAATAGCTCCAAATGTGAATTGACTATCATAAATGATGATGATACTCAAGCCATTCTTCAAAAATTTAAAATGGTTCTAAATGTTAAGATTGTGGCTTTGGATGATTTGTCTGTATTAGGCTCTCCCATCACTGGGGAAGCAATCAGACAGGCTATAGAGATAAAACATGAAGCCCTAAAACAAATGATATCCCACCTCCAATTAATTGATCCACACCAAGCTTTGGTCCTATTAAAAAATTCATTTTCTTTACCTAAAGTGCAGTACATCTTGAGATCCTCTCCCACCTACAGGGAGATGGCATCTTTTGAGTTTTTTGATGACTCTGTGAAAGATGTCTCCAAACGAATAAACATGGACTTTTCAAGGGATTCATGGACTCAGGCAACTCTCCCAATTGGGATGGGTGGCTTAGGAATACGATTGACACAAGACATTGCTCTCCCTGGGTACATATCCTCCTTGATTTCAGTTAACCCTTTAATGTGAGCTATTCTTTCACTGTTACCAATTTGGCTCTAGTGAACAGGGTGGCTGGACCTATTAGATTCAGGAGGGGGATACTTAGGGACAATGCCTTCGAGCATGAAAATGAGAGCCGCTTGAAGCAGAAATGTTTGAATCTACCTCTTGCTCTCTCCAAAGTGAATGGCCTCAAAGAGTAACAAGGAGTAACAAGGAAAGTAAGTACCCTAGGAGACCTTACGCTCCATTCAAAGAGGGTACCTTTGGACTATCAATCGAGCAGGCACATGACTGCTCAATTGTTTTGCGTCCCTAAATGGCCACTTTTCAAGACTTTGTCTATATCTTGACTTGAACTGGTCAACAGATTCACTGTTGACAACTTCCACTGGAAGTGCGTTCCACTTACCGCAGATACTGTAGGTGAAAAAATTTCCACACATATTGCGGTTGTAACGCTTCAGTTCAAGTTTGAAGCTGTGATTGCGCGTTCTGTTCTCACTCAGGGTGAAAATATGCCGGTAGTCAACATTGTCGAACCCTCAAAGTATTTTGAGAACTTCGATGAGCTGACCACGCAGTCTACGGGTTTCCAGCGAGAACAGATCTAATTCCTCTAGTCTATCCTCATAACTTTTATGTCGGATAGAGGGAATCAGTTTGGTTGCCCTAGCTTGTACGCGTTCCAACCTTGCGATGTCCTTTCGAAATGATGGACTCCAAAATTGTACGGCATACCCCAGGTGCAGCCGAACCAGGGAGTTGTACAGACAAAGTACTATCTCCTTGTTACGGTATCCAAACTGGCGCTTTATGTAGCCTAACATCCTTTGGGTTTTCTTCTCTGCCTCGATGCACTGTTTCGAGAACTTGAGGTCGCTAGTGATAGTAACACCCAAGTCCTTCTCAGTGTCACTCGATTCAAGAGCAGTGCCCTTAAGGATATAATGAGATTGGGGGTTTCTGTGGCCGATATGCATTACTTTGCATTTTTTCACGTTAAAAGGCATTTGCCACATGTCCGACCACTCCCCAATCTTCCCAAGATCTTCCTGCAAGCGGGCAGTATTTCCATCATTTGCAACGTTCATACCAAGTTTGGTATCGTTGGCAAATTTGGAAATCTTGGCAACCATGTCACCGTCCATGTCGTTGACGTAGATGATGAATAGTAGTGGTCCCAGGACAGAACCTTGAGGCACCCCGCTAGTAACGGGCACCCACTCAGAAGCCTGTCTATTTACCACCACCCGTTGCCGTCTGCCACTTAGCCAGTTCTCGATCCAGCCGGCTACTTATTCGTCTTTAGGTCAGCGATCTTTTTCTTTATTTCTCCTTCGGTGAAGTCCATTGCCTCCAGCTTTTCCCCCCGAGTAGGAATACGTGGGCTGGGGGACGGGACCACACTCTTTAGTAAACACTGAGGAGAAGTAGTCATTGAGAAGGTTAGCATTTTCCTAATCTGAGTGAGTTAATGCACCCTCCTCGTCCACTAAGGGCCCAATCCTACGATGAATTGGTTTACAGTTATTTACATAGCCGAAGAACTCCTTGGGATTCTCCTTGCAGAGTCTCGCCACTCGGAGTTCCTCAGTACGCTTAGCCGCCCTTATGCTGGACTTCACTCTCCTGGCTAGCCTCCGGTACTCGTCAAAGGCTCCCGAGATCTTCGATCGCGGTACGCATTTCTCTTCTCCCTAAGCAGTTGGCCGATTTCTCGATTAAACCACTTGGGTTTGAACAGAAGACCGACAGAGGCATTTCAGAGGGATGCAACTAGATTGAAGACTCATGAATTTATTTTTGAAATTGTTCCACGAATCCTCAACCTCTTCGCATACCGCTAGCCTTACATCAGTGAGCCCAGCATGAAGGCTTGCAAAGTCTGCTCTTCTCAAGTCAAGTTTCCTTGATTGACTGGCAACAGACCTTACCTTCGGGATCTTGACGGTAAATCTAACTAGCTGGTGATCACTGCCACCGAGCTCTTCGCCTACAGAGACATCCTCAACGATATCATCCTCAGAGGTGAAGACCAAGTCGAGGATATTGTGTCCTCTCGTCGGTTCTCTGACCCATTGAGTGAGGAACTCGTTGTTGGCGAACTCCAGGAGTAGCGCGCTCTCGCCACAGGCTGCTCTGGTTTCCCAGTCAACTTGTCTGTTGAAGTTGCCCATAACGATGCACACTCTGCCTTGAACAAGCTCACCCAGCAGCTGGTACAGTTCCCTGTCCTTCTCAACGGGTTGGGAAGGGGGTCTGTAAAGCACCAGGGTGCTGTATATGACAGGACCTATCTCTAGGTCAACACCTAGGAGCTCGTGATCGGATATAATGTTGGAGTTCGTAGATTTGATTGTATCCTTGACATACATTACACCGCCACCCTCTCTGTCTGGCCTATCTTTGTGGAAGAGTTGGTAGCCAGGAACCGTGAATTTGCCTTCAAAGTCTCGGTTTGAGGTTTTTATCCACGATTCCGTCGCTACGAGGCCACAGAGCTCAGGAAACTTGTTCCTGATTGACCTCGCATTGAACAGAAGAACTTTCAGGGAGTCCCCGACTGTAGGACTCCCTACACTCTTCCGTTTCCTGGCTTGTTTGTTGGTGAGGCACCCCTTTTTGCGACCTCTGAGGTCATTCCTGGAGTGACACGGGCTACTGGCATACATCCGCCCTCACTCTGGGCCGGATACTCCTTTCAGTCCTCTCTACGACATCCTGGATCATGTTCGACAGAAAGGCCTTTCCTTTAAAGGAAAGCTGTACCCCATCCCTTTGGTAGAGATCATTTCTACCATAAAAGGTGCGGTACGGGTCCACAAAAAAGACCCCCTCTGCCGTACACAAATCTGCCAGGCGCCGGTTTAAAGAGACATTCATCGAGTGAGCGGTCCAGGTTGGCCCTTTCCTCGGGAGCATCCCGACCACCACGCGCTTGCGGGTTTTCAGCCCACAGTCGTCCACGGCACCCATGACCGTGTGGAGGATTTTATCTGTAGGGCCTACCCTACCTCCTCTCAGGTAGAGGTCAATTCCACTGACCAAAAGAGCAACGAATGAGCTCTCAGAAATCTGTGATTTCTCAGCCTCTACTCTGATGTGGTGGTTACCACATCCTGGCAGGCAGCTTACCTTAACGCTTGTGCGAAGGCGGGCCGCTAGTCCTGTGCCTGGGAATCACCCACAAGGATGACCCTGGCACATTTGCCTGCTGATCTCAGATTCTTTATTTTCGGAGGCAAGCTCTCCGATTCCTCTCTCTCTTCCCCGTCATGGTCTTTTCAGGCTTTTCTTTTTTCTTTTTCCTCTTATTCTTCTTCTTCTTCTCTATCATCTTTTCCCCCTTGTCATCCTTTTCATTAACTTCTTCTATTTCTCTCTTTTCTTCTTTCCCTTTTTCATCTTTTTTTTTCTTTTTTCCTTTTGGCGTCTCTGCCACATTCGGGCCCGGGCTCTCTGCAGAGGTGGTGTTTGCCACAGGACTCGAGAGCTCATTTAACTTCTCTTTGAGCCTGCGGATCTGGTGGGAGTGCTCCTCGTTGAGCCTCTCGATTATCTGTTCGAGGTCTGTAGTTCTTTCCCTGTAGTAGGCGACTACTTCCTCCACTTCCTTCTTTAAAATGCAAGTGGTGCATACACTGCCTGGGTGGCATTTCGCATAGCAGCCTTCCGGGAAGTCAACGCACCACTTGTCCTTCTTACATGTGGCACACGTGAATTTTAGCGCTGCTGGACCTTTCTTACCTGCCATTTTGAACACACTATTTCTTAAATTTGTGACCAATCAATATATAAAAAGGGGTTGGTGAGTTCTCCCCGCGTGAGTCGCTCCCGCCTATTGATTGGAGTCGTTTCAGAGTCTTCCAGAAGGCACGCTCCATGTGCTGCTGTTCGTCTGACTGAGTCGTCAAGCCTCGGCGTGCCATGGCTCCCAACCAAGCAGCACAGACGGTCCCCGAAGGGGCCATCGATTTGTCACCAGGTGAACAACAACAAAGCATGCCCCTTACTAAACTCCTACTAGTTCCCTTCACAACGGCCAGGATCTCGGAGTAGCGTTCAATGGATATCCCGCCACACCAAGGAACTCGACTCAAGGCTTTTTATTGGCCTGGCAACCAACATGGGAACAAAGGGCCGTCACCTCGGACCAATGCTAACAGAAGCACCCGTCAACGGGCACTGGGAACAGTCAATAATTACGCGCTAGGGAAGGGGTTAACGGGGCACTACCCTCATCCCATTCATCGTACCCCAACGCCTAGGACACCTCTAGTCCTAGTCTCTCGCAACCAGTGAGCGTCGATTGGCGTTGTTTATAGAGGTTCCAAAGCCTCTCTTCTTACGCATGAGGTAGCTGCCAGGTCCTTATATGTAGATAGAGGGAAAAAAGAGAAAGAGTAACATGATAGGAGTAGGCCTTTTTTTGTTGTTTTTTCTATATGTATAAGTGGGAAATAGGATAAAAGTAAAAAAAAGAGCATGTCTGCTAGCCATGGGGCATCCTGATAGTGGCTATGTTTGTCAGCCATCCATGTCTCATCTTTGGAAACTCAGTGGTACCCGAAAACCGTTAGAGTGGCCATAGCTTTGAGGATGGGTGTGCCAATTTATGTGTAAATGTGGATCTGGTGTTGATTCTCTAGGTCTGCACCTCTTGTCCTGTCAGCTGGTTGCTGGAAAGATACATAGACACTGCCCTCAATGACATAGTATGCCAAACCCTGAAAAGAGCAGGATTGACAGCTGTTTTGGAGCCAGTTGGACTTGACCAAGAAAATGGTAAGCATCCAGATAGGATAACTAATGTTTCCTTTTAGGAATGGAAAGAGTCTGTGTTGGTATGTGACATGTGTCCATACTTATTCTGAGCATATTATTAACAGGTCAGCTGTCTCTGTAGCTTTAGCTACAGAAAATTAAAAAAGAATAAAGTATTTTGCCCTGACTGAGAGGTTTCTGTTTGAGCCAATAGCCATCAAAACTAGTGGGGTCTTTGGTCCTTCAAGTGAAAGAGTTATTAAAGAAATAGGTTCTCTTCTCAGCCAAACTACTGGTGACCCTAGTAAGGCTGGATGGTTCAAGAAGAGACTAAGTATTGCTGTTCAATAGGGAAATGCAATTACTATACTGAATGTGGTTAGAGTTACTCATGGTATTGGCCTGAACTTTGACCCGAGTTTTATCTATACCTTTCTACCTTTTCTAATAAATATATGTCATTTGACCCAATTTTTTGTAGCCAAACCACATCCAATGATATGAGGATGGGCCACTTCCGTCTATAGTTGTGAGTCAACCTCATATTCTCATCCAGCTATTTCCGGTAAGGGATTATAAGTATAAAAAAAAGGGGGAAAAAGGAGCTTATGTGGGGGGCATAGCCCCCCACATACCCCCTTACTCACCCTCAGGAATAAGTAGTAAAATGACAGTTAATGAGACAGTTAGGTGAAACATATTGGGAAATGGGCAAAATATTATGGGAACAAGGAGACTCGCGAGCAGGAAAGCGACCGAGGTTTGTATCACAAGGTTTACCAAAACTAGATATCCCCAAGCTTGAAGATAGAGAAAGAGGGGAAACATGAGACAGATGTAAAAAAATAATGAGTGCCAAATGACATTATCAACAAGGACTCCCTTTTGCAGATTAAAACCATAAACATGTATATATATTTCATCTTTGCTTGTATTTTTTTTGTTTTTTTATTTTTTATAGCTTTTCAGATTTTGTATCTGTGATACTCTACTTTACATCCCCTTGATTTACTCCCCTAGTTCTAGTTTAATTAGTATTTTTGTATATATTTTATTTATGTGGGTAGTAGTTTTTCAGTTTATTGTGTCAATGAAACCAAGTAACAGGTGGTTTATCCTGTCCTAAGGTTTGTTTACATTTATGTACTTTGTTTCTTCTCATTCAATTTAGTTTCATCTACCTGTACTGTTTCTTCTGCATTGCCTTCCTTGCGATAGCGGGTCATAGTGCTAAGAGTAAGCAGATTGCTTACTCCATGCTGGAGGCTGATTCTTCCTTCCTGTGCACCACTTGCTGTAAGTTTGGCCTTGATGAAGAAGATATAGCTTGTGGTACTTGTAACAAAATTGTCTCCTGTGCTGGTTAGGAAGATTATACATCACAGAGGTAAGAATATACATTTTATATGTCCAAAGTGTGAGTCTGCTCCCCTGTGCTGTCCTGGGGGTTATTATAGGGACTTAGTAAAGTCACTCAGCGATTCTTTGACTGAGCTTAGTGCTAAGTTTGCTGCCTTGTCTGCCCAAGGTAACTAGGATGACCTTGTGTCCCAGCTTGTGGGCTTGGCTGCATGTGCAGGATTTGCGGCCTGCTGTAGCCACAGGCACTGGATCTTCCGATTCCAAAGAAGAAGTATTGGTGGCCATTAAGGAGACAAGAGAAATCAAAGTATTTTAAAGAAGTATCCTCTTTCTTGTGCCCTGATATCCCCAATATATTAGTTACTGATGTCATCCATATTAGAAGTAATTTATTTTATGCCAAAATTATCAATGATAACCATCATAACCAGGTTTTGTCCAACTCTAAAAAGTTATCAGGTTCTAGATTCTCCTCAGTATACTTAAAAAGGGACCTCACATATAAGCAGAGACAGAGGTTATGAAAAAAGAGGAGGACTGCTTCAATGAGTAGGAGCGGTAATAGTGTTACTGTTGCTATGCCTTTGGCCTCTTCTGTTTTACCTTCAGCTAGTGTGACTTCACACCTAATTCTCTCCCCAGGTAGTCTCACTCCTGGTGGATCTATTCATGCTCAGGTGGAAAATTTTTAAGCATGAATGTAGTTTTGTCCAATTCTGTTTCTGTTCTATTTTGGTTATGTAATTTAAATTGTTTACTTAATAAAGCTAACTTTGTTTCTAGTCATTCTAATTTTGGTTTGGGGATTGTTGAGATGACCGAGACCTGGCTTACTTCTGCTACTTCCTTTTCAGTTGTTAATATCCTGGGATATACTTTTTACAGAAATGATTCTCCTTCCAATCTGCCTAAGCATGGAGTTGGGTTGTATGTCAATAATTTCTTTAAAATACACCAGATATTTAATAGTTACCTTAATATCCGTTGTGTTTTTTTACCAAGCTTTAAAGTTTATGTTATAGTGGTATATAGACCACCTAGTTATTCATTGTATGAAAATGCTAGGTTACTTTCTTAGAATCTTTTTGTTCAGGTAAAGATTTAATCTTAATGTGTGATTCCAACTTGCCTGAAATTGACTGGTCTGGTTTGGTTCCTGCCTCATATTCTCTCCTCATCCTCTCTTTTCTTGATCTCTTTAACTCTCTCGGCTTTACCCAGTGAGTTACTTTTCACACTTTCATTCATTCTAATCACATTCTTGATCTGGTTTACATTTCCTATAATAAAATCTTTGAATTATCATGTTTGAACCCTCTTCCTGATTGTGATCATGCGGGTATTAAGGGAATACCACATTATTTTTCAACTTTTTACTATGTTAGATTATTATATATGAAATTAAAGCTCATTAAAAGCCCCTTTTATTCCTGCCAAAATCATAATAACTTACAGTGCCGTTTTTGAGATACAGGGGGTTCTTTCAACCCCCCCCCCATAAATGGCTATAGAATTACTAAAAATTAAGCATTCAAACTCAATTCACAAGCCAAAGATGCACATATGATTTAGTTATCATTTGAAATCAGTTTTCTTTAGTTCCATGAAATTTTGTGTTAATGGTGGACTAAAACATATATTTTTTGGACAAGGTCAACTATAGGTTTTGTTCTCAGTTGGAAAAGGGGGTGTTCTGAATCCCCTGGAATTTAGTTCAATCTATATTCAAATGATGCTAAAAATATAAACCAGTTCTCAGACGCCATTTTTTTTTAGCAAATATTTAAAATCGCATGGTATAGTTTTGTGTTTTATACACAAATCAACTTTAAAAATCTACAGAGAATTTCCATAAATGTATAAAATTTTGCATTATCATAACTTTTACTATGTTCTAGTCATGTTGCTAAAACAAAATATATACTAAAAAAATGCATAAAATTTGCAATAAAATGATAGAAAAATCAATGGTGTAGTTTTGTTATTTTTTTTTTTACAAATTAACTTTAAATATCTAAAACATTTCCAGGAATGTATACAATTTTGTATTAACTTAATTTTCACAATGTTCTATTCATGTTGCTAAAGAAATAATTAGACCATAAAAAGTGCATAAAATTTCCAATAAAATGATATACAAAACAAAAAATGTGAATTTTGAACGAAAGAATTTGAAAAGTGAATAATGAAAAAATGTGCTATCCCCTTAAGTTTAGGTGTTCTGTAGTTTCCTATACAGCAAATTCTTCAGGAACATCATTTTGATTGGTTTTGGGCCAAGTTCTCTTTAATGAGTGATTATCTCTCTACTTTCAACTGGGATCAGGTATTCCATGGTTGTAACATTGAACAGTTATACAAATCTTTTGTCCACCACTACTTCTTATTTTGTACTCTATAAACAATTGAAGAGACTTAAGCCTCCTTGGTCTGGGAAGTTGTCAATGGCAACCTCTAGGCAGAAGTCTATTGCCTGGAGTTGGTATAAGACTTTGTGGAGTCATTTCAGTCAAAATCTCCTCTAACTGTTGAAGCATAGATTGACTTTCACAAACTTAATATTCGCTCTAAATAAGATATTATTAGTGTGGTTTCTAACTACAAAGAATCTCTAGGTCAGCATAATGATTCTAAAAGACTTCATAGTTACTCAAGGAACAAAAATGACTAACAAGCCTGCTGTGGGGCCTTTGATCATTGATGGTTCCTGGGTGTATAACAGCAGTTTAGTGGCTAAACATATGGCTGACTATTTTTCAGCAGTTTTTGTGGGGGAAGCGCCCTTAAATCCTTTTCCTCACCAGTATTCTATTTCTAAGCTAATGTTTGATGATCTTACGGTTATTGATGTGCTAAATTATTTAAAAATGTTAAAAAATTCCCCAAACTGTGGCCCTGACAATATTCCTTCAACTGTTTTGAAAAACTGTACTACAGTTCTAAGTTATCCCTTGTTTCTTCTGTATAGTAAAAGCCTTTCTTCAATGACTGTTCCTTCTCTTTGGGAGGTTGCTCTTGTTCTCCATTTATTCAAGAGCTGTATTCATTTCAATACTTCCAACTATAGACCTATTAGTATGATGTCTAATTGTAGTAAAATGTTGGAAAGGGTCATAGTTTCTAAATTGTTTGATTATTTGGAGGCAAACTCTACTTTTCCTGTTTATACTTTAGCTTCCACGTTAACCTATGTTAGCAAAAATGTGGACCTTGGTGAATTGGTTTATGTTCTTTACTTTGACTATAGTAAAGCCTTTGATGTGGTTAATCATAGATTGCTCAACATCAAACTTTCTCAACTTGGTATTTGTAATCCATTGCTTGGATGGTTCAGTGATTTTTTTAACTGACAGAAGTTAGAAGGTAGTAGTCCAGGGTTCTTCCAGCAAATCAGTTGATGTTACTAGTGGGGGGTCCTGTTCTTTTCCTAATCTTTATTAATAATGTTTGTGCCAGTATGATCAGCAAATTCATTTTGTTTGCTGATGATTTGAAATTGTAGTTAGCCTCCCTCATGTTGATCTTAGTAAACTTAATAATAATGGTGATTGTGTTTCTTCATAAAATGACATTTCTTTGCTATTGTTTTTATTTTTTTCAGCTATCCCATTGGCCAATCAGCTCCCTGGCATTGACCAATCAGAACCATTTATTTTCACAACTTTCTTTAGTGTTTCTAAAGACAGGTAAAAAGTAGGATTTTGGGGGTATTTTCTATATTTTTTTTTAAAGTTTATTAGCGATTCACTTGAGGATGAGAAGGACTTAGGCGTAGTAGTTGATAGGTCACAAGTTTTCAAAGCACTGTATTGAAGCAAAAAATAGAGCAAATAAGGTGCTAGGATACATTAAGAGGAATGTTATCTAAAGAGGTTATCCTTAAATTCTACAACTCGTATGTTAAGCCATATTTAGAGTACTGTATATAAGCATGGTCACCACATTTTACACATATCAACTTGCTAGAGTCAGTACAAAGGAAGGTAACAAAAATAATACCTTCCCTAAAGCACCTTGAATATGAAGATAGACTGAGGGTATTAAATATGTTCTCATTTGAAAGAGAGAGAGATGTTTGAGGGTGTGGGGGAGCGGTGTATGTGTGTCTGTAGGGCCATTCTCCCACCCCCCTTTACATATATGTTTCCCTACCCCTGTGTGAGTGTGTGGGTATAATTTGCCTTCCAATTTTTTATTTTGAATAAAAATAATAACCGATTGTATTCTCTTTTCAGAGATATATTTTATATAATTTTGAAAGTTAGGAGTATCCTAATATATATATATAAATAAATATAGAAATAATTATTAGTTCGGCGCATTGGGATATTACCCAAGGTAAGATTGGTTTGTTAATAAAAATACTAATAGGCCCAAAATTCATTTTAACAAGAGATAGCAAAGTCCATCACCAGATTTTTCTTGGAAAACGCTATACCAAAATTTCTCTGGCTCTTTCTAGTATCACATCCGGTATCTTCAAAGAGTGAAGCTTCAGCGGACTGCGAGAGAAATCCTCAAGGCAAGTGATCTGCCCAGACCAGATCTGAAATGGAGGGCATTACCTGTATTGGCTGACGAGCCTTTGCCCTTCTTATTAGACGCCAACTATTTCCACCACCACCCCAGCCTTCAAGTCATATGCATATGCCTCTTCTTGTTCAGGTGTTGTCGTTATGATTTGTTGTGTGGACCTTATTGTATAGTGTGGACCTTATTGTATAGTGTGGACCTTGTTGTATAGTGTGGACCTTATTGTATAGCCTGTCATATTTTATTAAGTTTTCAGTTGAAGAAGATTAATTTGAAAAGACTATTTATTTTGTATGTACACCGGTGATTATTTATTTTTGTTTGTAAATATAAATTATAATTATATTATTGTAATTATCATTGTACATTTTTTTTGTAAGTAAAGGGACTGTATATACAATCCGTTTCATTCTCCTTCGATTTCTCACATCCGGATTAGTGTAGGAAGCGGGTTGGATCGATTGGGGGTTAGTCTAGATTTTCGGTCCGCTACATTTGCCGCCCGAATAGGGACACGAGACTTCGAAAATGGGAGCGTAACGGGATTGGATTGCAGTCCATACCCAATTAGAGTGACAAGTAGTTTGATTGATTTTTCCCTCCTCCTATCTTTTTACTAACTTGGGAACAATGGCTGTAGCTGAAACTTTGAATGAAGAAGTAGTGCGATTGAGACTGGAGTTGAGGAAGAAAGAAGAGGAGTGTGAAATGTTGCGGGGAATGATTGAGGGAATGAAGAATGGAATGAATGAAAAGACTGATAGGATGAAGAAGGAAATGGGAGACCGACAGGATCAGACTGACCAATGGATGCAAGACTTGTATGACATGATGAAGGGGTCAGGACCGCCCCCAGGACCCTCAACCTTGACCCCTGCTCCGACTGAAGGGGATAAGACTAATGGGATCAATGGGAGTGTGTGCGAGTCTAGAGAGGATAGGGTGATTATGAGTGATAGGAAGGACGGAGAATGGAAGAGAGTTGAACGCAAGAGAAGAAGGAAGAGTGGTGCAAAGGGAAAGGATAGGAAGGTAAGAGGCAAGAGTGTAGACTCATTGTACTCGGATGAAGAAGAGAGTGATGGTATGATTAATGAGTGAGAGTGAAGGCAGCTCAAGTGAGAGTGAAGTGAATGTGGGAAAGGGTATTTTGATAAGGAAAGTGCCAAAGATAGATAGATTTAGGTTACACGGTGGGAAAAGTGTGGAAGAATTCTTCGGGGAATTTGAGCGATATTGTAAGCTCAAGTACCCGGAGAATAAGGGATACTGGATGAATGTTTGGGGGGGAATGTTTGGAGGGAAAAGTATTGGAGTTTTTCCGCATGATTGCAAGTGTGGGAGAACCGAGGTACGATGTGGTGAAGGAGAGATTGATTGGGCAGGTGAAACGAATGAAAGAGTGTGAAGTATAAAAGGGTGAATGAATTTGAGAAGGCTCGAATGGGGAAGAGTGAAAGTGTGAACATGTATGCACATAGGCTTGAGAGTATGGCGAGAAAGAGGTATGGTGATGATGATGTAAATGAATGTAAACCACTGATGAGGAAGTTTCTGGACACAATCCTGTGAAAAGTGAGTGAATGGCTGAGTGGAAAGAGAAAGGAGAGAATGAGTCTGACAGGTGAACGGTTGATGTGGGAGGATGTGTTGGAGCTGTTGGAAGATGGATGATTTGATGATGAAAGCGATCTAGAAGAGAATGGAGTGGTTTACGAAGCTGGATCTGGTACAGGGGTATTACCAGATGCCCATTGCTGAGGAGAGCCAGCCAGTAACTGCCTTCTCTTCCACAAAGAGGCATTACCAGTTCCGGAACCTCAGCTTTGGGTTGGCTAATGCTCCCGGAGCCTTCCAGCGGGCAATGAATGTTGTGTTGAGTAAGTTTGCAAGTAAGAATGTGATTGCATTTATAGATGATATTTTGATTATACTGAGACTTTTGAGGAGCATATGAGATTGGTGAATGATGTGTTGAGAACATTGGAGTGTTGGTGTGAAGGTGAAAGTGGCGAAGTGTGAATGGTTTGCGAAAGAAGTGGAATTCCTTGGGCATATGGTGAGTGAGAATGGGTTACAAAAGTCGCCGAAGATGTCGAGAAGGTGCAAATATTTCCTAAACCGGTGACTGTGAAGCAACTGAAGTCGCTTTGGCGTTTGATTGTGTTCCAACGGAAGTTTATACGTGATTGTTCTGGTGTGAGTAAGCCTCTGATTGAGTGGATGGGCAAGAAAGGTAGTACGGTTGTCAGGTGGAATGATAAGATGAATGAGGCGTATGAGAAACTGAAAGAGGCAGCGGCTGAAGATGTTGAATTGGTGTATCCAGATTATAGTGTGAATGCTAAAATGCTTGAATTGTATACAGATGCAAGTGGGTATTGTATGGGAGGTTTTCTGATGCAAGAGCAGCGTTTGAATGGAGAGAATGTCAGGCGAATAATTGGGTATGTATCCAAGACTATGAATATGGCAGAGCGAAAGTATTCGACTGTGGAACAAGAGTTGGCTGTGATAAGATATTGTTTGAAAGTGTTGCGTCCGTTTTTGTATGGTGTGAGGTTTGTGATCAAAACAGATCATCAACCTCTTGTGTATCTGCAGCGTATGAAGTGGGCTGATAGTAGGATTGCAAGGACTTTGGAAGATTTGAGTGACTTTGACTATGTGATTGAGTATGTGCCTGGTGAACGGAATGGAGTGGCTGATTTGATGTCAAGGTATCCTGGTACGAATGATGAAAATGTGTGTGGAGTGAGTGATCTTGAGTATTTGCCGAAAGGGATTATGAATGGAAAGGAGAGTAAGGGTGATGGTGATTCCTTGTTTGAGAGTGTATGGAATGGTGTGCAAGATTTGAAGAGTGATGGAGTAGACGTGAGAGTGCTCGATAGTGTGGATGACTTAAGGAAGGAGGTAATGAATGAAGTATGTAGGAAGCCTGAAAGCATTGGTATGGCAAAGGTGCAGAACTTCATGAAAGAATTGAGAGCGATGTGTATGCAAGGGGTCCCGCCATTTCAGGAAGTGTTGATTGTAGTGAGTCGTTTGTATGGAGTGATTGTTTATGTGCACTTTGGTGGTGAGAGGCTGATTGTGTACAAAGATGAGAAGATGAAGGGTTTGAATGCTAATGTGGTACATCTGCAATGTTTGAGCAGTGTGCACTATAATTGGGTGATTGAAAAGTGTTCATATATGAGAGAGAAGAAGGATTGTCTGGATGAAGATGAGTGTGTGGTGAGTGATGATGATGGTGCGGATGTCAGTGCTGATGTTGGGGTGCTTGTTCGTTCAGTGTTTGCGAACATGGTGGACCTGATATAATGGAAGTGAGAGTGAAAGTTGGTGAAAGGTTGTTCTGTGGTTTGATTGATACTGGAGTGCAAGTGTCTTTAGTGAATGAGAAGATTCTGAGTAAGTATGATGAGTTTAGATGTTGCTAGTGTAAGCCTGTAAAGTTACGGATAAGTGGATTAGGGAATGGCATGATAGTGGCATGGGAACAGGTTAGTCTGAAAGTGAGTTTGGGTAATGGTGTGAATGTAAAGCATGACTTTGTGATTCTGAAAGATGAGCAAATGCCGTGTTGTTTCTTGCTTGGTGTAGACTTTATGAGATTGAATGATTTGTCTTTGGATGCTGATAAGGATTGTCTAATGAAAGGCGAATGTGAGGTGATGAGGTTGAATGAGTGTGCAAAGAATGTTGTCAAGTTTTGCGGTATGATTGTGTTGGTCATGGATGACGAGAATGAGATTTTAAGTGATGATGATATTCTAGAGATGTTAGTAAATTGAAGAGGTGTGTAATGACGCGTGTTGATTTGAATGAATGGCCTGAGTGTTTAAGTGATTTCAAAAGGTATGCTAAGGATTTTGTTATTTATATGGATGTTGTATATTTTGTGAGGCATGTGAAGGGTGGTGATGATATGTATGTACCTGTGATGTCCCTGGTTGGTATGATTGGTCTGGTGAAGGTTGTGCATGATAATTAGTGGCATATGGGTAAGTTTAAGCTGTGGGAGTGTATGAAGGAGCGTGTGTTCCATCTGCTTCTGAGAACTGTTGTGAATGATGGAGCGACTACGTGTGAAAGGTGTCAGAAGTGAAAGGTGCAAGATGTGCAAGTGAAACCACCGATGTTGAAAGTTGATACAAAAGAACCGTTTGAATTGGTAGTGATTGATTGTGTGTCTTTGCCGCATACAAGTGCTGGGAATGTTGGTATGGTTGTTATGGTTGGATCATAAAAGTAAGTTTGTGTATGCAGCGCCTGTGAGAGATAAAAGGAGTGTGACTGTTGTGCATGTGGTTGAGCAGTTGTTTTTTATTATGTGTGTATGGAAGCCTAGAAGATGTCCGAGTGATAATGGGGCTGAATTTGTAGGAGAAGTGTTTGAGCAAATGTTGAGAGAGAATGGTGTGGAGCATGTGAGAACAACTCCGTATGTACCGTCTTCAAATGGATTGGCTGAACGTACTATAAGAACCTTGTGTGAGATGTTGAGAATGATGAGTACGACAGTGAATGACTGGTATGTATGGCTGGGAAGAGTGTTGTGCATTGTGCAACTGGAATGTCCCCATGTCAGTTTGTGATGAATTTTGAAAGGCGAGTGAAAGATAGGTTTTGTTTGAGTGAAAGTGAGCAGTGTATGGCGTGAGGCACATGAAAAGTTCCGTCCATTTGAATTAGGTGCGAAAGTATTGAAGGTGAAAGAAGTGAAGGGTAGGTTGACTGTGTCAAAGATGAGCGAGAAGTTTGATGGACCTTATAGAGTTGTGAGAGTTTGTGAAAATGGGGTGACGTATGTTTTGGAGAGTTTGAATGACGGTATGACTGAGAGAGTGCGGGCTCATCAGAGTCAGTTAAGGACATGGAGAGAACCTCCTGACTACCTTGTGAGCCATCCGGTGTATGAATTGTGCAAAGAGAGAAATAGGGTACCTGATGATGAGAAGGCACCACCGATGTTGAAAGTTGATACAAAAGAACCGTTTGAATTGGTAGTGATTGATTGTGTGTCTTTGCCGCATACAAGTGCTGGGAATGTTGGTATGGTTGTTATGGTTGGATCATAAAAGTAAGTTTGTGTATGCAGCGCCTGTGAGAGATAAAAGGAGTGTGACTGTTGTGCATGTGGTTGAGCAGTTGTTTTTTATTATGTGTGTATGGAAGCCTAGGTGCGAAAGTATTGAAGGTGAAAGAAGTGAAGAGTAGGTTGACTGTGTCAAAAATGAGCGAGAAGTTTGATGTACCTTATAGAGTTGTGAGAGTTTGTGAAAATGGGGTGACGTATGTTTTGGAGAGTTTGAATGACGGTATGACTGAGAGAGTGCGGGCTCATCAGAGTCAGTTAACGACATGGAGAGAACCTCCTGACTACCTTGAGAGCCATCCGGTGTATGAATTGTGCAAAGAGAGAAATAGGGTGCCTGATGATGAGAAGGCGTGTGATAGTATGGATCTGTCTGGGAAAGAGCTTGTCTTGGTCTTGAGGAGTAAAAAGCGTATAAAAAAGAGTGAAAGGAAGAATGCAAGTACGAATGAAAGTATAAGTAGACGAGTGAGTGAGCTGCCTGTGCCTGATTTTTCTGGTTTTGGGAACAGTATGAATGATAGTGTGTTTGGGCAGAATGAACCTAGTGTGGCTGATTTTTTGGGTTTTGTGAATGGTAATAGTAGGGGTGAGGTTTGATGTAGTGAATGATGAAGTGGCTGATTTTTCAGGTTTCTGGTATGCCTGTTGAGAATACAGGGGATGTGAGTGACCTGTCTGTTTAGCAAGAATGTACCTTGAGTTGGATGAGAGCTTTGAGTGAGGAGCTGATGAATGGGGGTATGAAGAGTGAAGGTTGTGAACGGAAGAGTATGAAAGAATTCTGTCGTGAGATGGGAGAACTAGTAAGACAGACACAGCACATGACAGAGCCCCACTGACTTTAAACAGAGAGGATATGGCATGGCAACTGACCCCCTCTTTGGAATTAGAGTCATCCATATACATTGGCATGGTTCCAGCATGACAGGAAGTGTGCTCCAAAAAGGACAAACACAATACTCCCGGCGCTGTAGAAGCTTTGGGAGAAGAGGCGTAGCGACAAATAGTCAAAGGTGGCATCCTAAGCAGAACAAGTGGCGCACCAGCCAAAGAGCTATATCGAGCTCTCAAAGGAGTTTCCTAGCCCTAAACCCAAAGGGCTTAGGGTATGATTCACGTTGAGATCAGCTGGGGATGCAGTGAGAGCTGTTCTTAACTGAGGGCAATGCCGTGCTTGCGGGTTCAGGCAAAAAATGGCCTGAACACGTTGCAGAACCAGTGGCATCTCCCCAGCATTGACAAGTAGGCTCTCAATGGGAAATGTATGGAAGGCACCAGTCGCCAGGCATGGGCCAGTGTGGTAGATCAAGTCCACCTTCCGTAATACACGCTCAGCTGCAGATGCATAAAACTCACATCCATAGTCGAGCTTCGAACCAAAAAGGATCGATAAAAAAGTAAGGCAGTAACCCTATCAACGCCCCATGTGCTGAGGGTCATAGAATGAAGAATATCTATGGCACGGCTACAAGAGACCCTAAGGCTGCACATATGGGCCTCCGAGGTGAGGTGTTGGTCAAAGTCAAGACCAAGGAAATGGGGCAAGTCTACCACTTCCAGGTGAACCCCATTTAGAAACAAGTCTGGGTCAGGGTGGAGCCCTGAATAGTAACAGAAGTGCAGCCAATGAAAACTGAAGACTGTGCACTTCGGTGTAACATGAGAGGCGGTTCAATGCCTGGTGAGGTTGATGCTCCAGAGTTGGCATCTGGGCTGCAAAAGGTCATCCATGTAGTGTAGCAAGAACATCTTCTGGCAGCACCCGAGGTGATGCTGTTCATTCTCAGGGCAAAGAATGTGACACTGAGGACACTTTCTTCCTGCTCCATTGTGGCGAAGAAGGCTCCCCCCACCCGTACGTGGAATCAATGATCTTGCAAAAATTAAAATATAAAGATTGGGGGGCATCCCCTTGCCCCCATCGTGTGGAGAGTCTCCATGATACTGTATCGCCATGCGGTATCATAGTCCTTCTAAAGTGGCATAGTGCTGTATACAAAGGAAGGCCTTGCAGGCGGCATTTTCCAGTTGGAGCAGAGCATCTGATATGGAGTGGAACTTGCAGGAAGTTGAACTATGCAGAAGACAGATGGCCTCCACTGTCTATAAAAAGGTGAGCACAGTAGCGATTCGCCAGGAATCTGCCATGAGACCCTCCACCCAGATCCTGTTGAACAAATCTAAGAGAAAAGCCATGCCTCACTCAAACAGGTAAAGAAGCACGGCGTATGGGACATAGTTCCGACCATGGGCAGTGTTTGCACACGAAGCAAGAGCAGAATGCAACTCACTGAGAGTAAACCTGTCATTCAAGGGTCCTGCAAGAACTTCCCCCCCGAATCATTTTGACTTGCTTCCACACCTCTGCCAAAGGGGTCTTCCCATTATGTGAAGACACGTATGCCCGCCAAGAAGAGCAATGGACATGCAAAATATACTGGAACCTAGCCTGATGAAATTCACCAGCAATGAACTCATTCAGGCGGCGCTTATAGCACATGTAGGCATAACCCTTCTGTTTGAGGGCTGTCTCACACTCTACTGACCACCACAGGAGTGGTTGATGTGCAAAATGGCCAGACATTCTAGGAATAGTAGTTAGGCCCACAGCGATGAGGTTGCCAGAGAAGAACTCAACAGCCTCATCTAACCACCTAAACTCCTGGACTGAGATAGAGAATTCAGTCATTTCCTGAAATGCAAACAACCAGACTGGATGTTAGAAAATATTTTTTCACTAACAGAGTAAGAACATAAGAAAAGAAGGAGACTGCAAAAGACCATTCATGGCCTACACTTGGCAGCTCCTGTTCCAGTCAACACACAAAAGATTTCTTACCAGAGAAAAGTCATCAACATTGTCACCCTTTACAGGAGTTCGTCAGATCTAATCTACAATATACATAAAATGCATCCAGAGGATTATGTCCATTCATGCAACCGCAAAATAATCTCCCCACTCCGCAGAAAAATATATACATATGTACATAAAAAAAGCCAGTCCCATCTAGCAGCTTCATTCATATATTTATCTAATCTATTCTTAAAACTACCCAGAGAGGAGGCTTCTATCACATGTCTAGTGAGCCTATTCCATTCATCTACCACACGATTTGTAAACCAATTCCTCCCAATCTCCTTCCTAAACCTATACTTATCAAGCTTAAACCCATTGCTACGTGTCCTGTCATGTTCACTAAGTATAAGAACCTTACCCAGATCCCCTTTATTATATCCTTTTACCCATTTGAAGACTTCAATCAATTCCCCTCTGACTCTTCTCCTTTCCAATGTATGTAGATTTAGTTTTCTGAGCCTTTCACCATAAGGTAAGTTCCTTAGCCCACCAATCATCTTTGTCATCCTTCTCTGCACAGACTCAAGCAAATCAATATCCTTCCTATAATATGGTGACCAAAATTGTACTGCATAGTCTAGATGAGGCCTAACTAGCACCAGATACAGTTTTAGAATGACTTCAGCACTCTTATTGCTTACACTCCTCCTAATGAATCCCAATATCCTATTAGCTTTATTCTTAGCATTTAGGCATTGCTTTCTAGGACGAAGGTCTGAACTTACCAAAATACCCAAGTCCCTCTCACAATCGGTCCTCCCTAAATTTCTCCCATTTAATTTATAACTATTCAGTGGATTATTTCTACCTATACTAAGTACACTACATTTGTCTATGTTAAACTTCATTTGCCATTTCTCAGCCCAATTGGACAGAATGGTCAATTCCTCCTGCATTACAACAGCATCAGAATCAGCCCTAATGGCCCTACCTAGCTTAGTATCATCAGCAAATTTACTCAGGTCACTACTTATACCTATGTCAAGATCATTAATATAAATTAAGAATAACAAGGGACCCAAAACAGATCCTTGCGGAACTCCACTGCTAACACACCCCCACTCAGATTTAACTCCATCTATACTAACTCTTTGCTGTCTGTCACCAAGCCGTGACTGAATCCACCTAAATATACTGCCATCGATCCCGTGTGCTTTAACTTTGCTCAGAAGCCGTAAGTGTGGCACTCGATCAAAAGCCTTACTAAAGTCCAAGTATAAAATATCATAGTTTTCATCCTTATCTGCTGCTTCATACACCTTACTATAAAAAGACAGCAAATTAGTCAGGCAGGATTTACCCTTACTAAAGCCATGCTGTGATTCTTTTATCAACTTATGCTTATCCAAGTGATCCCTAATATTCCTTGCTATAATAGATTCCATCATTTTCCCTACCATTGATGTCAAACTTACTGGTCTGTAATTAGACATATTTGTTTTATCCCCTTTCTTAAATATAGGTATCACATTGGCTTTCTTCCATGCCACTGGCACAATGCCACTCTCCAATGATTTTCTAAAGATGCATGCTAGGGGCTCACTTAACACATCATACATCCTTACATTCTTTCAAAATTCTAGGAAAGACCTCATCAGGACCGGATGCTTTACTACTTTTGATTTTATCAATTTCCTTTGTCACTATCTCCTTTGTGATCAAGATATCCTTTAATTTCTCTTCATCATTACCCCGAAAGATCATTGACACCTCGGGTATATTTAGAGTATCCTCCTGTGTAAATACTGAGAGAAAAAAGTCATTTAGCATTCCAGCCATTGAGTCCCTATCACTCACTAATTCTCCATTGGAATCTATAAGTGGGCCTATTTTATCTCTAACCTTAGTTTTGTATAATTGATAAAAACTTTTAGGATCTTCCTTTGCCCTATTTGCCACTTTAATTTCATAATTTCTCCTTGCTACTCTAACTAACTTTTTAACATCTCTTGCTAGTTCATTATATCTCTGCCTTAAGGGATCCTCTCCATTTTTTATTTTCCTATAAATGCCCTTTTTAATGCCAATATAATGCTTAATTTTATCTGTCATCCATTTTGGGTCATTATTTTTAGTCCTAATCTCCTTATAAGGAATGTTAATCATCTGACCTGTAATTAATTGCTCAATTATTCTTTCATACTCCTCTTCAATTGTAATCTCTTCCTCCTGGTGATTATTGTCTCCACTAACTGATATCATTGAATCTATTCCTGAATTGATTTCATTGCCTGGTTTCTGTACAACTGCCTCCAGGTAAGTCCTTAGCCCATTATAATTTGCTCTTCTAAAGTCAGGAATTTTAACATTGTTCATGCTACTATCAATACCATTCCATTTCATCTTGAATCTAATTTCACAATGGTCACTATTACCCAAATTTCCTCCAATCTCAGTATCCTTAATAACTTCTTCCCTATTTGTCAGAACTAAATCCAGTATATTATTACCTCTAGTGGGTTCGTTAATAATCTGCCTCAGAAAATTATCTTGGACAACATTCAAAAATTCCTCAGCCTCCTGATCACCCACAAGAGCTTCCCAGTCTATATTTCTGTAATTAAAATCGCCCATTATACACACATGCTTACTTCTACATGCCCGTTCAATCTCCTGCCACAGAAGATTTGAAGCTTCCTTACTAAGATTTGGTGAATTATTGGAATAGTTTGCCACCTGAGACTGTAGACAGCCCAAACTTGAATGTTTTCAAGCGCAGATTAGATGATTATATGGGAATGGAGGGTTAATTTCTTACTTTTTGGTATGTGGATATGTTTCTTGACTTATTCCTGTGGATGCAGTTTCTTTTTATTTTATATTTTGGGGGACTTTGATTTTGTTTTTGACAGACTCCTATGGAGGCTTTAAATTATATATTGTAGATGCATGGTTGGACATTCCTATGGATTGTTAAATTGTATATTGTAGATGCATGATCTGACAAAATCCTATGGATGCATTATGTGGGTGGGATTTGATAGATACGGATGACCTTTGATAGGCCCTTGTGGCTTTTGTCATCCGTGAAATTATGTTATGTTATGTTACAATAGATAAATAATGAATCCCGTGGTTTTTACTGGTAAATCTTTATTATTGCTAGGCAAAGGGTGTTAACACTAACAAAAACGCCGGTAGTGTATGAAAGCTAGGGTCTAGAACTTACCCAAAACGTCCTTTCAAAATATTCATTTAGTTAACTTATGTTTTGACGATTGATTCATGCAAAACAAAACAAGGAAAATTAATGCAAATATATCGACTAGAAATCCTAAACAAGAAAAGCGTTAAATAAAAACTATTATAATTGGTAATCATAAAGTGGGGACTTCGGATACGCATAGTAGCCGTTGAGTGCTGTTCTTTTCAACGATAGCGACAAAATCCGGAACGCTATGCGATGGCTGTCGGAGGTATTGACTTGTATCGACCGGCGTGTACGTCCAAAATAGAACACACGCGAGAATCGCTACACATATAAGGTACAGAAATAGAGAAAAGTAAAGTACGCCATTTACGAGAATGTCACTCGGTAGTAATCGGAGCACAGTTATTTCCGTTAGAGTTGGTCGAAGCAATCTTAGGCAAACATTATAATCAAGGCATAATCCAGAATAAACCGGATAGCTATCACTATTAAACAAATAGAAACCAGATTAGAAATCAGTGTATATGGCAATATGCCACCGCCCACAGAGACTTTACCCAATATTCGGAGTGCCTTCCTTATCAATTGTTCGGTAGTAGCCAATCAAAAGTCTAGTTATGTTAGCAGGACGGTACATAAGTGGGAGGTGTGGCTTAGTTGAAAGAGGAACTTGTAGGGCGTGGCTTAAATTGAATATATATAACTGTGTGAAGCCAGAAAAAAAATTAGAATAAAGATTACAGCTTTTATATAGCGATATATCGCAGTTTTTATCGTTCAGTCCAATCTCTTGGATTCGCGTAATTCATCTCTGTATATAGTCGTGTACATAACGAGGACAAAAAGGTGTAACTCTTAAAGGTTCTATTCGTCCATGCTCCGTTAGACCTTGCCCGCACTTGCCCCTGAACTTAATTTATGTCATAACTTAGAACTTAAAACTTAATTAAAGAAATTTTGTAAAGTACAATAAGATTTAGTTTTCAATAATAATTCTATTTTTACTTTGGTGACTTCAATATCCTGACGTTCCTCAATCTTCCTGCTTCAAGGCTTAATTAATCGGGAATAGGCGTTGCGCATTCTCCTCGTTAATCACAATTCCTCGAACGATTACATAACTCCCGAAATACCGGTGTTCTACCCTGGTGTGGTCTATCCCCATCATCCGGGCTATTTGACCCCGTCGGTAGAATAAGACCGCCCCATCGCCTTAAGGAGCCCCATAGAAACCAACAAATAACTCGTGGCAAATAAGGGAGGGCAACGCAAACCAACCGAGGCATCTGTATCAACCCGAGACCTTGCCAAAAGATTACGCGATAACTCGGTAATCTATCACCATTACTGGCAACCAGCGTCCCCCTTCCAAGGCTCTTGGGTTGTCCTCACGATTACCTTCAAGGTTCCCCCATAATTAGGGACGACCTTCAAGAGTCCGCCCATAGACTTTGCAACGTCACCTACTTGTCCATCATTATTTGTATTGCGTTCAGTTGGTCTGGTTCTGTTGTTCTCTTATGCTCTTTGCTTTTTCAATCCAAAATTTATGTAATACCTCTTTTTTGTTTTCTATATTTTTCTAAAAGAAAAGTAATTCATATGATCAGATCAAAGATGGGGGCACTCATGATACTGTAGCGAACGTTTTACCATTTTATTAATTAAAAATGGAGATTGTCGTGACAACGTAATCATAACATTAGTGGTTTGGTACATCTTAAGTGCTAAATATTAAATGTATATATAGTATTGCTTAAAATTTTTGATAAATACCCTAATAAAATATGTGGTACACAATATGTGGACACAGAAACCCATGAAGTAGTAATGTGTACACTCAACCAATGTAAATAAATTTATGTGTATAAAACAAAACAAAAAGAAAGTCAAATGAAATATTATTATATGTAACAGAATATTTTAGAACCGTTCCCATTTTTTATTTGACGAAAAGACCAAAGTCGCGGTGAAAATGCAAACTTGGAATGAGAATAATTATTCTGTGGTTACAAAAGGGAAACTTAAGATGAGTTAACTCGATCGTAACGACATTCGATGAGCATCTAATTACAACCACAATATTATATTTCTATTTTGTTTAGGAAGAAGAAAAAAGCGTTTGACCAAATTTCGCCGTTACAGTATATTTTCTCACGAGAGAAAACGTTTTCAAAAGTATTATATATATATATATATATATATATATATATATATATATATATATATATATATATATATATATATATATATATATATATATATATACGTAGGTGAGTCAAAAAGTTCTCAGACAAATGCCAGATTATTGAAATGTTCGATTTTGTACAAGTAAATACAGGGTCAAACACGACTTTCATGTTTTCTGAACATTTCCTACAAAATTCGTCATTCAATTTGTCGAGACTCTTTGTATTAGATGTGCTTCAAAAAGGTTACTTTTTTGAACCCATAAAATGGCAAATTTTGAGATAAGAGCGAACATTAAATTCCTGACTAAACTTGATTGGAAGCCTGTTAAGATTATTGACGCTCTACAACAGGTTTATGGTGACTCTTCGCCATGTAGAGCGGTAGTTTACGACTGGATTAAGCGCTTCAAGGGGGGCAGAGAAGAAGTTGAAGATGATCCACGTGAAGGGAGACCCTCCACCTCCATTAACCCAGAAAATGTCGAGCTTGTGAGGAATCTAGTGGATAAAGATCGCCGTATTACTATTGATGAAGTTGCCAATGCATGTGAAATCTCTCATGGCTCAGCATTTGGAATTCTAACTGAAAATCTTGGCCTGAGCAAGCTTTCAGCACGTTGGGTCCCAAAAGCGTTGCGAGAAGACCAGCTGAATCATAGGGCCAACCTTTCTTTGGCTATTTTGACCAAGATTGAAGCAAACGAGGATAGTTTTTTTGAGCGCCTCGTAACGGGAGATGAAACTTGGGTGTATCAGTTTGATCCTGAAAGTAAAAATCAATCAAAAGAGTGGCACCCAAGGGGGGCAGCAGGGCCTATCAAGTTCAAGACAGAGAGGTCCGTTAAGAAGATAATGGCTACAGTTTTTGGGGATTCGGAGGGAATTATTTTAATAGACTTCTTAGAAGGACAAAAAACTGTTACATCCAGCTATTACGAAGGAGTTTTAAGGAAGCTGAAAACTTCAATAGCCAAAAAACGACGAGGAAAGCTCCACAAGCAAATCTTGTTCCACCATGACAATGCCCCTGCACATTCGTCCAAAGCTGTGAGATCTCAGCTACGGGAATTTCGATGGGAAACTCTTGCTCATCCCCCTTATAGCCCTGATTTAGCACCCTCTGACTTTTTTCTGTTTCCAAATTTAAAGGGACACCTAAAAGGAACCCGGTTTCAATCATTAGATGAAGCAAAAAAGCAGGTCATTACTTGGTGCCAGAGACAACCCCGTGAATTCTACAAAGATGGTATTTACCGTTGGATTCATAGATTAAGAAAGTGTATAGATGTTAATGGAGCTTATGTAGAAAAATGATTACAGTATTATTACAAATAAAAATTTTATGCCATATATATATATATATATATATATATATATATATATATATATATATATATATATATATATACGAGGAGCGGTCAATAAGTTTTGCAATTTGGATATAAGGAAACGAGATATGAGGAAAAGTGTTTTATTATTTTTCAATATAACTACCCTCGACTTCAATGCACTTGCGCCACTTGTCCCTGAGGCTTCGAATTCCTACAGATCTGCACTGTAGGAAGGATGGTTCAGCTCCTCGAATCCGCACTCGCGCAGGGCAGCTTGTGCAACTCTGGCCTTGTGGACAGGGGCATTGTCGTGGAAAAAGCAGGACACCGCGTGTCAACTTGCCGCGCTGCTTCTCACGGACGCAATTATTCAACCCAGCCAGTTCCCGGCGTAATATTAGCCTATGATGGTCTTTCCACGAGGCGCATATTCCACGATCAAAACTCCCTCAGAATCCCAGAAGATGGTGGCTATGATCTTCCCAGGTGAGGGTTGGATCCGGAAATTGATGGGGGTCGGAGAGCCGCTGTGCTTCTAGGCCATGCTTTCGAGCTTGGTCTCGGGATCCCAGTGATGGACATACGTTTCATCACCTGTCACTATGCGTGTCTCGAATCTGTCGTGTCTTGGTTGTACAAGAGCAGCAGCTCCTCCTTAATTTGATGGGGCGTGAGGTTTCTAGGGACCCAACGGGCAGAGACCTTGGTCATGGCCAAATTGTCGTGGATGATGTTGATAACACTTCCATATGATATTCCAAGATCTCGCTCGATTTCTTCGACCTTCAGCAATCGATTTTCGAAGATCATCCTCTCCACACGGGCCACATTGTCCTCGTTGATCACGTCTGACGGGCGTCCTGGTCGGGGATCATCTTCAAGGGACTCGCGACTATGGCAGGACTCCCTATTCCAGCGATCAATGGTTGCACAGGAAGGGTCGGTGTCGATGTACACTGCAACCATGCGTTCATGGATCTCTTTTGCATTCTTGCCTTCCTTATTCAAAAATTTGATCATTGCGCGGTGCTCAACCTTCTCCATTGTTGAAAAATTTGTGACTGACGATCTGCGATCAGCTACTGCTTCTTAAATAGACGAGGCAGGAGCATGCGGCTGCAGGTCCTGACTTGTCATAACTTGTCCTAACGCCCCTGCAAACAGCCATCCCCCTTCCTCTGTTTTGCCCAACCGATTCACAAAACATATTGACCGCCCCTCGTATATATAAATATATATATATATATATATATATATATATATATATATATATATATATATATATATATATATATATATATACATATGTATATATATATATATATATATATATATATATATATATATATATATATATATATATATATATATATATATATATATATATATATATATATTTGTAAATGTGTCCATTTTTAAAATGAGTAAATCGAGGAGGAGAGCGATTATTCATTCGAGAGAGACCAATCGAGAGAAATCACCACCGATCTGGTAAAACATAAATTCGTTCAATCTCTACCTCCGAGCATCGCTCCGATTATCGTGACGCAGAAGTAATTGACACTCACGCAGATAAGAAAATTGGTGGACGAACAAATACTATTTTATAAACCTCAATATGGTCATGTAAGTAACAATAACATCTGTTCTATTTGCGAAGATAGTTCTAGAGCTTACAATAGGCAGTGCGACAATTCGAATCGTAATGTGAAATACGCGAAGGATGCATGGTCAATGCCCAGTGGCGCGTACACTAGCATGAATAAATTTACAAATATGCGTAATGATAACATACCGCTAGGACTTACATCCTTTCGTAGCGATCAAAAACCTTTAGTATGTTGGGCCCATTCATATTTTCGTCCCTTAGGGGAAACATTGCAGGTCATGGTGCAAATGGCCTAAACGGGGAGAAAATATAGAAATCCTATCATCATCTAGACCGTCATCTACTATACCTTCGGAAAACTAGTAAGGCGTGCTGAAATTAATGCAACGACCGGTAATCCAATGTTAATCACTGTTGCTATAAAATTAAATTTAGAAAAAGTCGAATTCCTTATAGACACTGGCTCAAGCGTTTCGATTATTCCCATCAACCTTGTACAGTATTGCGAAATGAGAAAGTCGAGTGTAAATATTGCTACAGCCAACGGTGGTAAGATCAAAGTACATGATGAAGTCATGCTAGGCATATTCATACCCAGTTTACGCCGTACCTTCAATTGGATGTTGGTAGTCGCAGACATAACATCACCCATTCTAGGAGCAGATTTTCTGGCTCATTACGATCTTTTAGAATACTGTGGACAAGGCATTCTAGTAGTCAAATGCACCAAGTTATCTTCTAAAATTAAACAATCAGAAGCCCCGTTAGTCTCTATAATTATCAATGACCTTTCACACATCCCCGAAAAATGCAAGACAGTGATTCAGAAATTTAACTCAATATGCAACCCGCAATAAGTAGACGTCGTTAATCATTCACCAAATTCCGTGTTTCATACCATTGAGACAGGAAGTTCACCACCAACTTTTTATCATTATTTTTAAAGCATGTTGTGTACCGATAAACTCAATGTGAGCTAATAACCAAATTTATTTTATTCTGTATTCCTTATGTTATCAAGATGTAAATATATGAATAAGAGTATAGAATATGGTTTGTTAACGCACACAAAAAAAAGTGCAGATCCGTTTGTACAACTATATTATCTTAGTCGAACTGGCGAACCCCGAACTATGCTTGTATATATGTTCATTAGTATATGCTATGTATATATTCTATATTAAAGATACTAAATATCTCTCTCAAAGGGAAATGATATGGTGCCCACAATATGTGCACACATAAACCTATGAAGTAGTAATGTGTACACTCAGCCAATGTAAATACATTTATGTGTGTGAAACTTAACAACAAGAAACTCAAATGGAACATTGTAAGATGTAACAGGATATTTTAGTACCGTTCCCATTTTTGATTTGACGAAAAGACCAAAGTTGCGGTGAAAGTGTAAACTGGAAATGAGACTAATAAATGAATTTATGTGGTTACAAAAGGGAACCTTAAAATGAATTATCTCGATCATAACGACATTCCGTGAGAATCAAATTACAACCACAATATTATATTTCTATTTTGTTAAGGAAGACGAAAAAAGCGTTTGGCCGAAATTTCATTGTTACAGTATATTTTCTCACGAAAGAAAAGGTTTTCCAAAGTATTATATATATATATATATATATATATATATATATATATATATATATATATATATATATATATATGAAAAATCTTCGATTTAGTTCCCGTTTCATACAAAAGAATGATTTCCAGCTTCTTCGTGACCTCGGAAACAATCCTGATATTTTTGTCACCCGGCCTGATAAAGGTAACGGTGTTGTGATTCTCAACAAATTTGATTACATTAACAAAATGAATAACATCCTCTCTGATTCATCTAAATTTAAACTTCTTAACAAAGATCCCTCGAAACTTTCCCAAATTCTGGATGATAAGGTTAATCGCTTGCTTTCTAAACTTAAAACTCTTAATATCATTGACGATGGATCTTATAAACAACTTTTCTCCTCTGGCTCTAATCCCGGACTTATGTATGGCCTTCCTAAAATCCACAAGCCTAATGTTCCTCTCCGCCCCATACTAGCTGCATGCCCAATGACAACCTACAAGTTGGCTAAATATCTAGTACCTCTACTTAACCCTTTTACCATTAATCAATACAAAGTTAACAATAGTTATTCTCTGGCTGAAGAATTCAGGAACTTGAAACTTCCTGGTCCTGACTTTTTGTGTAGCTTTGATATCGTCTCCCTTTTTACAAATATCCCCGTAAATGAAACCATAGACCTAATCATCCAAAAGGCCTTTCCAGAACCTGATTCGACCTTTCATAAATTCACACCGTCGCTTTTACGGACTCTTCTTGAACTAACCATTAGAGACAACTGTTTTCTGTTTAACAACTCCATCTATCAACAAGTTGATGGTGTTGGAATGGGTTCCCCCATGGGTCCTCTTCTTGCTGACATTTTTATGTCTAACTTCGAAGAAGTTGCTTTGCGAGAATGCCCTCCTGATTTGAAACCGATATTTTACCGTCGTTTTGTTGACGATACGGTTCTAATATTTAAAACAGAACAACAGTCTCTTTCATTCTTTGAATATTTGAATCATCGCCATTCAAATATAAAATTCACAATTGATAAAGAAAAAGATGGAAAATTACCATTTTTGGATTTTCTCATATCACGCTCCTCGCCCAACTTCACCACTTCCGTCTATCGTAAATCCTCCTTTTCTGGTCTCGGCATGAACTTTTACAGTTTTTGTGATATTTCTTATAAGATCAACAACATCAAAACCCTCCTTCACCGTGGCTTTCAGCTTTCATCTGATTATTTTCTTGTTCATTCTGAATTCAGTTTTCTCATGGGTTATTTTCAAAGGAATTGTTTCCAGCCCTCACTTGTACAAAAATGTATCCGTCAATTCTTTGATAAAATATACCATCCTCCACAAGAAATTTCCTCTGTCGCCAAGGATGTCCGCTATTGTCTTCTTCCTGATATTGGCCCACTCAACCTACCCTTACGCCGAAAACTTAATAAGCTTTTGAAAAGTTTTTACACGCATACCAACTTCAAAATAGTTTTCCTTAACAACTTTCATATTGGAAAAATTTTCAGAACTAAAGACAGAATCCCACCTGAAATGAGCTGTTCAGTTGTCTATAAATTCATTTGCCCCAGGTGCCACCAGGGGATCTACATTGGCAGCACTGTTCGCTCACTTAGGGCTAGGGTCTGTTCTCATCTTGGTATTAGCTCTCGCACTGGCTCCACCTTGACCAATAAAGAAACTTCTCCCATTGGAGATCATTCAATTAAATGTAAGACAGAAATTTCCCACAAAAACTTTCAAATTATAGGACATGCAAAGGACTCCACTTCCCTGCGCATTCTCGAATCATTACTTATAAAACAACTAAATCCCAGTTTAAATTCTGATTCAACTGCTTTTCCCCTTCTCATTTCATAAACCACTCAAAATATTTTCACAACCTACCAATCTCTAATCGGTTCCCTCTATAATCTTTCCTCAGTCTCTCCGCTTTTACTGTCCACTAAAGGTGACTAATATTTTTGTGTACCAATTAATTGCCCCAATTAGTATATTCTTATATTTATCCATATTTATAGCATTTATATTTAGTGTCAAGTTTTCAAATGATTTTTTCACATTTTCATTTTATTAAATAATTTATTACTATTGCTGCTTAATTTAGTGACTAATATCTGTGTTAACCAATAATTGTATCAACTAGTGTTATATTTATGCATATTTAAAGTACCCATAATTGATCCATATCTAAATTTCAATAGTTTTCAAACGATTTGCCATAATTTCAATTAACTAAATAATTTATTTTTAAACTTTGTGTGCATTATAATTTTTGTAATTTTAAACGTGTTCTAAATCTATCTTATAGACCAGAAGATGGGTAAGATACCCGAAACGTTGTACTTAATTAAATGAGAAATTTTACATGTCTCATTTTGGGATTTATCCTCAACCTCAAAATAAGCCTTCTTAGAATCAAACCTATAGAATATATATATATATATATATATATATATATATATATATATATATATATATATATATATATATATATATATATATATATATATATATATATATATATATATATATATATATATATATATATATATATATATATATATATATATATATATATATATATATATATATATATATATATATATATATATATATATATATATATATATATATATATATATATATATATATATATATATATATATATATATATATATATATATATATATATATATATATATATATATATATATATATATATATATATATATATATATATATATATATATATATATATATATATATATATATATATATATATATATATATATATATATATTCGTAAATGTGTCCAAGTATAAAACGAGCAAATCGAGGAGGAGAGCGATTATTCAATCGAGAGAGACCATTCGATGGAAATCACCATCGAGGAGCAGTTTCACATATCGCTCGGTTCATACCAATCAAGTAATTTCACTCCGCATTAGGAGATAGCGTTTACCTAACTGATCTTACATCAAGACGTTTCTTATTCATTCATCGTATCAGCACGAACATTAAGAGAGTTGTGTTTAATCATCATCAAAGATAAGCCCGTGAAATCGATAATCAATCTGATTCGAACTCCTCCTCCATAGAACTGCAGTCTTCTTGTTTTCATCGCCATTTTGTTTGAAGGCAAACCATATCAGAATTTCTACTCATCGCCCAGCCAAGAATATTCATTATTACCTTTTAGAGTCAGGTAATAATTTCTCGGAACGTTATCGTATCACCCAAATCCAGTTTAACGATCAACGTTTCGCAACAATCTTATGGGGAGCGCCATAGCAAAAAGGATCCCAAAACTAGGTGGAAAATAAATATATCTGGTGACCAACAAAGAGATCCCCAAACTCATACAAGCCATACAATCCTCCAGAATCCACCCCCCACCCCTCCATACCTATATAACATAATTCAACGAATGACAAAAACCAGAAGGGTCTATCAGAGGTCATACTCCAAAGGATCATTCCTATAATATGATTAGCTGAGGCTCTGTGCAATTACGTCAAACCACTGCATGATTATATTTGACATATAACCTCACACTTAAAAAAGTCAGTGACATGACGTGTTTAAAATACATGGGCCTGTAGTACGTAGTGAACGGAAAAAATCTAGAGGTCACTACCAGGAAGTATGTGAGTGGATTCATAGATTTCAGAAAAATGTTAGGCTGCAGCACCTGTCTTGTACGATGTGTGTAAAGTGGGGTGCAAAACACATGTTAAGTTGCGGAAAAGGAGTTATGGTATTTCAGCGCTCTTAAGGCATTCCTGTGAAGGTTATAGCAGAATTCGCAAGGTCATCAACTTGTACGATCATGTGGGTCTGCCTGCAATGACAAAAATCCAGGTCTACAGGAAATTCCTTCAAGATTTGTGCCCAAAAGATGATAATGACGGACCGAGAACGATGGACTGTTTCGAAGGTTGTGGCAAAAAATCGCTTCGAATCAAGGCAGGAATTGAGACAAGACGTCAACGTCGGTCCATTGGCACCGATTATTGAAATGCACTCTCCAGGGAATTTCATAGAATGCGCATATGTATCAGAGTGTTACGCAAGTGGCCTTTGCTCATTGATGCCACAAAGTTACCCAGCTCAGTGGGCGATAAGACACAAACAGTGGACAAAGAATGACTGGAAGTACGTTATGTTCATTGTATCACTCATAATGCATCAAGGAACAATGCGTACAAGTACGGTATAAGTTAGTGGAGGCTCTGTGGTGTACTGGTAGTGTTTTAATTATGTGGAAATAGGTTCTTTGTTTGAGGTGAAAAACAATTTGGAACAGTATGCCTACATTGAGCTGATAGAGAACCAGTTTTTGCATTTGGCTTTCATCTTAACGCGCAACGTGACATTCTAATATCTGTCTTTCATCATGATAACTCCTGCCTTCACCGGGATTGAGCTGTCACTCAGGATAGCGAGAGCGATACGCCACTCGCCAACGGTGGTCCGGCCGGGCAGCGAGCCGGACGCAACTCGCCCCAAGCTACTTTTATTGTAGGTTCTTAGTCTCAAATTTTCATACTATCCCTACCTACAATGGTGCCCAGACCCGGGAGTGGCGCTTTAGACCTTGCATAACGTTTCCAAGCAGCGTTCTCGTCTCCATTTCTTCAAAATAAGCTCTAGTTCTAGAAGGGGGAGGGGATATGTAGCGTGCCGAGAAGTACAAGCGTGCAATTTAAAAGCTTCGCTTGTTTGAGTCTTTTAGATGTAGAATGGCGAGTCAATAAGCTTCTCGCCAATCGTGGTCCGGCGAGGCAGGAAACTGTTCGAAACTCACTACATGGTACTTTATTTATTTTTTATCGCTTTTCTTATACACCTTATATATCTACAATGGGTATATAGAAAATATAGTTATAAAGGAAATCTGGATCCGTTGCATTTATAGTGGAAGTATTAAACGAGAGTTGTTCAATGTGAACTGTGTCGATGCCATGCTGTAGGACAAAAAAATTTGTCTTCCTGGAAATTACAAGGAATGACCCATCATATATCTAATGTAGCGGTGAACATGCTAAGTTACAATGGGCATGAACATAGGAACATGTTATCATTTTCTTTGGCACAAAAGCAGCACAATTAGCAGGCACTCTATGGACGGTTTGGTGGACTTCAGCCATTAGGATTAGTGAACGTATGAAGTAGGATCTAGAGAAGAAGACTGACGTTGGTCGGAAGAAGGAAAGAATTTACAAGGAAGACGAATGTGTGTACCATGACCTAATTCTGAGTCAGACCAAGACGAGAATTCCTTTATGGATGAACGAATTTACCGTAGAAACAAAGCAGCTTGTCCACTCACGTTATACTGGGATAACTCGAGTGTATGGTAGCTTATTGTGCGTAAGCGAAATGAGCCAATAATAAGATAAGCTCTTGCCACAGTTGCGATTTGAATTGGTTTTCGTGATCGCTCATGATTGTTGAAGAACTCACCAAAATGCGAAATATAACCAGCAATGAAGGCTCGATCACTCATACTAGAAGCCCGAATATCTGAAAAAGGTAGAGCGTCTGTTTATTGAATAAAACGATTTATTATGGTCAGAAGATAGTTACATCCTTGGGAATAGGATATATGACAAATCACATCAATGTGCATAGCGTCAAAACGCGACTATGGAAGAGGAAAAGAAATCAGAGGTGTTTATTATGTTGCTTTGGATCTTGGTACGATTGCAAAACAAACCCGAACGGCTCAATTTGGTCACCTAAGTATTCATAGCTAGGCTACGAAACGATTTGCGACGAGCTTTCGAGTAGCTGGAGCACCAGGATGAGAAACCGTGAATTTTGTTAAACACAAGACAGTGGTAGAAAGAGTAAGTAAGGGGCAATAGCAGTGAGATAAAGAAAAATTGTCCAGGATGCGGCTGGTCTAACTGTCGGGGAGCTCGATTTCTCGAACAAGTTGAGGAGAGTCACATTAGGATTGAATCTGTATTTCATTGTCTTCAACAAGAGCTAATGTAGAAGAGTCTATAGACGAGGCACAATAAAGTTGCGTGCCTGAAATTGACGATATGCGAGAAAATGTTGTTGCTGACTTAACCTCTTCAGACTTCAACCGCAGAGAATACAAAGGGGAAGTAATAAATTAAGTCTTTTTCGTCCTTGATCTTAGAAATGATAGAGAGTGCATATGTTGGTCTTTTTTTTGTCAGGTAACCCGCCACTTTTATTTGCCGATCTTCCTGGTCTAGTTTAAGGTTAATTCCAACTAAATTTGAAAGTCAGTCGAAATTTTTCTGACTGGCAATCGAGGGTAAGTGTCCTCATTTAAGCGTTTTTCTTTAACCACATGCTATTGAGGTATACTGGCTTCCAAGATCACAGTATATATATTATCAAGACATTAAATGATGAACAAGATGATATAGATTGGATTAAGTTTAATTTAAGTTGCAAATTTGCAGAAGGTGACAAATATGGTTAGTTTTATTTCCCTGTTTTTGAAGGAGATGCTTTCGCACGATATTTAGAGATGGGCGATCATTTTTGTTCAGAGAAATTAAAGACTGCATTTGCTGGAGGACAATTTAAATGCATCTTATGAGTAATTAGAACAGAAAAGGTGGTGCAGTGAACGGGTAAATATATTTTTAAACAAAATTATTATATTAGCAGAATTAGCTAGTTTTAAAGCTAAAGGGTTGGAAAGGATTATTAAATTGATTCTTATTATTGGTTTCTCAGAGTCTGTTTGTGGAGAATTGCAGGAAGTCCAGGTTGTAGTTAAATCAACAATGTCTGCTGTAATCTGCGGAGAGAAAATTTTAACTGCTAATTTGGGTGGTAATATTATAGGTGTTAGGTGATTATTGAACCAATAAAGGATAGCTCAGGTCACAATAAACCTCCAAACCTATATTTTGGTTATACAAGGGGAATGAAGCTAATTGCTAACCGGAAGTCTGAATTTGCAGACAAAATTTTCTTAGGCCTAAATCGGCAACGTCGTGGGAATACGTGTATTAAAACAGAGATATACGAAAAATATATATTATGGAATGAACAGTTATGATTACCAAGTGAAATTATACAGTTTATGATTGGATTGAATTTTACGCGGGTGAATTAACTTTGCATGAGTTAATGAGAATTAGAGTACACTTATGATGATTGACTATTAGATTGACAAATATTAATTAGATTATAGTTGAATGTAAAATGAGTAAATATTATAAATGTATGATGAATATTTATATGGATTGATAAATAAATTATATGAGCAAAATAGATTATATAGTTAAATGGATTGGGTCAATATTAAATAAATGGGTTAAATATTAAATAGATTGATATGTATAAATATTGGTATAAATACGAGGGGCGGTCAATAAGCTTTGCAATTCGGATATAAGGAAACGAGATATAAGGAAAAGTGTTTTATTATTTTTCAATATAACTACCCTCGACTTCAATGCACTTGCGCCAATTGTCCCTGAGGCTTCGAATTCCTGAAAACCATAAATCTTCCGACTGCTGTTCAATCCATTCCTGGACGGCGAGCTCGACATCTTCATGGTCCCCAAACCAGCATCCACGCAGTGCAGCCTTGAGCTGGCGGAAAAAAAGTAGTCGCTAGGGGCCAGATCTGGACTGTAGGTGAGATGGTTGAGCTCCTCGAATCCACACTCGCGCAAGGCAGCTTGTGAAACTCAGGCCTTGTGGACTTTGACGACGTTAAGTCAAACATGGGGCGTGAGGTTTCTAGGGACCCAACGGGGAGAGACCTTAGTCATGGCCAAATTGTCGTGGATGATGTTGATAACACTTTCATGTGATATTCCAAATTCTCGCTCGATTTCTTCGACTTTAACCCGTCGATTTTCGAGGATCCTCCTCTCCACACGGGTCAAATTGTCCTCGTTGGTGACATCTGACGGGCATCCTGGACGTGGGTCATGTTCAAGGGACTCACGACCATGGCGAAACTCCTTATTCCAGCGAGCAATGGTTGCATAGGAAGGGGCGGTGTCGGTGTACACTGCAACCATGCGTTCATGGATCTCTTTTGCATTCTTGCCTTACTTGGTCAAAAATTTGATCAATGCGCGGTGTTCAACCTTCTCCATTGTTGCAAAATTTGCAACTGATGATCTGCGATCAGCTACTGCTTCTTAAATAGACGAGGCAGGAGCGTGTAGCTGCAGTTCCTGAATTGTCCTAACTTGTCCTAACACCCCAACAAACAGCCATCCCCATTCATCTGTTTTGCCCTACCGATTCGCAAAACTTATTGACCGCCCCAGGTAGATTGTATGGATTAAATTGGTTACATAAATATATTGTAATTTGGATACATAAATAGATTAAATAAATAGATTACAACGAAGTTGGGAGGGTCTGTAAATGAGGGAAGAACCACGCATTAATTTTCGATTCTTTTGGGACATATTTAACTAAAATTTACTATTTAAGTATTACAGACCTGATTCCGATGATCCGAGCAGCAAAGTGAGGAATCTAATGTTTGATTTTAAAACGCATTGGAGATCGGGCGTACCAATCACACGATTTAAGTTATGGTTACTAACCCTTGTTGAATATATATATATATATATATATATATATATATATATATATATATATATATATATATATATATATATATATATATATATATATGTAGAGAAATGGCTACCTTAAGCATCCTGGAGGAGTATAGGCACATTAACACCCCCCCCTCCTCATGAGGAGAAGCGTGGGAAAGGTAGCCGGCGAAACTGCTTACCATGTGTGATCTCCCCGCCTCTGTGGGCAGTTGGAGCTAACATCTGTTTTAGGGCAACCACCTAAGGTCCTTAAACGACGCTCTAACGATTCAATTACCTACGAGACCCATAAACCCGTGGTTATGGAAAAAAAAGCGGTGCGATTCCGAAGGCACGCCAAGTAGCGGTGCGGTTGCGAGCCTCTAATTTGCGAGCTGACTTGGGCACCCCAGTGCCACCTCAGGAATTCTCGCTCGCCCCAGATGCTAACTCACCATTCGCCCCCCCCTTCCTTTGCCTCGGTGGCTTGGTCACTTTCCCCTTTAGATGGGGCGGCAATCCGCCTATAAATAAGCCCCGCAAAGAAAGAGAAGAGGATTATCAGAAGTCGATACGCCAGAGGAGGATTAGTTCGTGAAGATCGAGCCATCGGCCAGACAAGAAGATTATTAGAAGTCGATTCGCCAGAAGAAAGATTAGTTCGTGAAGATCGATCTTTCAGCCAGAAAAGAAGATTAGAAGTCGATACGCCAGAAGAAGGGTTAGTTCGGGAAGATCGATCCTTCAGCCATACAAGACTATTTCCGTGAGAACCTATAGGATCAGATTGAGAAAATCGATCCCCCCTTTCAGGGCCGTATTAACCTAAATAGTCAAGCTTTATATCGGTACCATACCGAAGAAGCCTGTTCAGTCTACAAAGAAGTCCGACTGAAGAAAAGCAAAGCCGCTCACACTCGAGCGACTCTCACATCTCAAGCTCCGTAAGAGTGAGAGGAGAAGAACCCAGCCCCAACGAGCTCCCGTTCTTTAATTACGTTGAAGAATCAACCCCCGTCACAGGCGACAAGTAATCCCTTATCGACGAAAATTCATCCAGCGGCCTCAACACTTCAAAGAGAGAGATAAGTCCTCCAGCGACATCTGGCAATCCCTAATTCCTACCTGTAAGTTAAAAATAACATTTATATCTCTATTGCGATAGTAGAAGTTTAGTACGTCCCACGTTTTAAAGGAGAGTAGAAACCATTGTTCTTGAACCTAGGTCATATGTGTTTGTAGACGAGAGTACGTTAATTTAATGTTTAACGCAAATTAAATTGAGTCACGAAAAAAAATACTAATTGGCAATTGGTATGTTTACGGGAAGCCTATTTGTTTATTTTTTGTCATTGAAAGATCTTTGATGCCAAAGATAGAAATGTGTTAACTGTTGATTTGTAATAGTTAAGTGCTTCGTTTAAAATACATGTTTATTTTGGTAGATTCTGGTGTTTCCTCTTATCCTTATGTTTTTAAAAATAGCTCTTCCTTAAGAATAAAACTACTGAATTAGCACTCTTAGAACAAAGCCTACTTCATCATAGAAGTAACTCACGCCCCTTAAAGCATACCGCTACTAAAAGGGTGTCAAAGAGTATAGGGATAAAAAACAAGGGTCATTCTACGACATATTATAAAAGTGGTGTCAGGTCTATAGGTTTTATATTAGAAAGAACCCAGCAGTGTCTATTTAAGGAAGAGCTAACACATGAAAGGAACACCAGGAATAATAGAATATTTGACGAGTGGAAAATTGGTAAAGATAGAGGTGGATACAATCTAAAGGTAATTGTTAGGCCAAGTGGTAAGTTTCGGTGGTGGAGTAGGTCAGGCTTGATTTACAACAAGGTAGATGCTTGACATAAACGCAATGTCATTGTTTGACCTTTATCGGAAGCAAGGTCAAAGCCTCGGACTGGAAGGAACCGATCTGAGCTCGTTTATTCAGGAGAAAGAGAGAAACGAAAGAGAAGAAAGAAGAGAGGAACGTAAAATGAAAATGGAAGCTGATGAAAGAAGAGAAAAGGCGAAAATGGAAGCTGATGAAAAAAGAGAAAAGGCGAAAATGGGAGCTGATGAAAGATGAGAAAAGACGAAAATGGAAGCTGATAGAGGAGAGAAGATAAGGGCCCACGAAAGAGCACTTAGCAAAGACGAGTTAGAGGTGCAGTCAGTGTCATCCAGAACAGGAGTGTCACCAGCGGCCAGCATGAAACTCCCGGAGTACAGGGACGATGAAGATTTATGCTCATATCTCTCCCATTTTGAGAAAATATTTAAAGTCAATAATTGGGACCTAGAAGAAGATGGGGTCGCCAGACTGTTACCGCTACTCAATCGTAGGGTGAGAGAGATATTCGTATCTTTACCCTCAGAAGCGACTGTGGACTATTCCACTCTCAAAGCCGAACTTCTCTTAGCAACAAACTTTAACCCGGAAGAATATAGGATGAAGTTCAGGCAGTCTCGTATAAGACCTGGACAAACATACAAACCTTTTGGCTTTGAGCTTCGTCGAAGCCTACAGTTTTGGATGGAGTCAGAAGGGGTAGAGAACGAAGTCACTGCGGTCGTCGACTTCATGCTTAGAGATCAGTTACTGAGTACACTACCCCAGGAAATCCGTGCATTCGTTAAGGCCCGAAAAGCTTCTACCTTCAACGAGTGTCTGGACGAGGCTGACCTCCACGCGGTAAATCATCGGTTATATCCGAGGGATTACAAGATAGAGAAGGCTCCCTCCTCAAAGAAAAATGGGCCGCCACCCAGGCATTTGCAGAAGAAGCCCTTTAAGTTCTCAGTAGCAAAAGGAACTTATAAGCCAAATTTTGGAGGAGAAAAAAATCAAAAAGAAGTTAGGATTCCACAAGGATCATACCCTAATACCGGCACGTATCCCAGGAAGCCCGTCACTTGTTATACCTGCGGGATAATAGGTCACCTGAGTTTCCAGTACCCACAGAACTCCCGACTGAGGGAGACCTCGAGACAACAGGTGCAAAACCTGACTGCCGCGATCCCAGCAGGACAAGCTGATTCGTCCTACGTCCCCGTGCCAACATCCGAAGGGCCCCAGCAACAGGTAAACTTTCTATTCAACAAAAGTTCGCCCGGCGGCCTACAATTTGAAGAGGGCACTGTTAATGGGTGCCGAGTATCCACTTTAGTCAGATACACCGGATGTACGTGCATAGTGGTATCCGACAAGTTGCTGCCCCCAGTAAACCCTAACCATAAGAAATTCGCAATCGTCCACGACTTTTTAGGACGCGACAATCGATTCCCCGTCGTGAGATGTCATATACAATGCAGATATTTCACCGGTTGGACGGACGTGGTAGTAGCCCCGATTAAGTTCTGCGCAGTACTAATCGGACAAAACCCCCTAATTCCCCAGCAAGAAGTGGCCCAACAAGTAGTCACCCGGGCACAAGAAGCCCAGAGGAAAGAGCAACCTGCTAAGTTGACCCCGAGGATTACCCTCGAAGACAATGGGTTCAAATTGACTTCCTTCGCCAGTGCTCAGAAGGAATGCCCCACTCTTAAACCTTTATTGGAGAAAGCTATTAAAGGTGAAATTCTCCAAGTGAAAGGAAAGAAGCCTATCCAGTATATTGTAGAAGACTCACTTCTCTACCGTACTATCAGCAAGGAGGAAAAGGAGAACAAGAAAGCACTGTGTGTACCTCAAGAATACACGCAAAGAATTTTGAATACCGCGCATGATGGAATATAAGCCGGACACTTTGGGCACAACAAAACGGCGCAGCAGATATTCCGACACTTTTATTGGCCCCAGGCCGCCTGGGAAATTGTGGCCTATTGCCGATCATGCGACGTGTGTCAGAAGGATCTTTCCAGAGGACGGGTACCTCCCGCTCCCTTACAAAAGGTGCCCGTTATAACCGAACTATTCTTTCGAGTGGATATTGATTTGGTGGGACCAATTAACCCCCCTTCAAGTGGAGGACACTCCTACATCCTCACCCTAGTGGATTGTGCCACCCGGTTCCCAGATGCCGTGGCCCTACGGAAGATTGACACTATTTCCTGCGCGGAAGTATTAATTTCAATTTTTGCACGAGTAGGCCTGCCTAAAGAAATTCTATCGGATAGAGGGCACCAATTCATCTCAGAATTGATGGAGTATTTTAAAAAACTACTGTTAGTCAAGCCAATTTTTACGAGTCCATTGCATCCATCCGCTAACGAAATCTGCGATAAATTAAACGGGACTCTCAAAAATATATTGAAGAAGTTGTGTCAAAACAACCCTACACAGTGGCACAGATACCTGCCTGCAGCCCTTTTCGCCTGCCGAGAAATACCTCATCGGACGTTGGGATTCTCGCCCTTTGAGCTATTATATGAGAGAAATATGCGAGGTCCTATGAGTATTCTTAAGGAATTATTTTCCAACGCGAAGCTCGACCAAGAAATCAAATCGTCTTGCGCCTACGTGATGGATATGCGCGAGCGCCTAGAATACTGCTCTGGCTTAGCTCGAGAGAACGCCGAGAAAAATTTAGCCAAATACCGGGACTACTTCGATATGAAAGCAAAGGCTCGAAAACTAAAGGCAGGAGATGAAGTCTTATTATTACTCCCGACCGAAAATAATAAGTTATGGGCCCAGTGAAAGGGACCGTTTGAAGTAATTCAGGCACGGGGTCCAGTCGATTACTTGATAGATACCCCAACAGGGCGAAGAACCTATTACATAAACATGCTAAAAAAATATCACCGCCCCGCGTGCATAAAGAATATTACCCTTCTAGACGAAGAAGAACCGATGGATACCGTTTACCCGGGTACGCCCCTGCAAGTCATACACACCGTGTGTGTGGAACAAAACGAGGAATACGAACTTCCCTCGCTCTCACCTACCCCGGAGGAGCCTCGGGTGGATTTAAAGATAAATCCCCACTTAGAGATTAAAAAAAAAGCGGAAATGTTGAACTTGCTCATGGAATTCCCAGAAGTCATTTCTGAAAACCCCGGATGCGCCAAGGATTTTATCCATGAAATAAAACTAAAAACAAATTCAGTGGTTCGGAGCAAACCATATCCTTTACCGATCCACCTACGAGAAGCCTTCAATAAGGAAGTCCGGAATTTACTAAAATTGGGAATTTTAGAGCCATCGGAGTCCGATTATTGCTTCCCCATAGTAATGGTTAAGAAACCTGATCAATCATTTCGGATGTGCATGGACTTCCGAAAATTGAATAAGTGACCGTTTTCGACGCCGAGCCCATCCCACTAATAGATCAAAATCTCCATTTATTTGAAGACGCTATAAAATACCTCTCGCTAAGGAGTCCAAAAAACTGACGGCTTTTGCGACCGAGAGAGGTCTGTTACAGTTTACCAGGCTACCCTTTGGACTACTTACAGCCGGTAGCAATTATAATAGGATGATGAGGCGAATTATCGCTGGACTAAGTGACGTGTCGTTTTCCTTCGACAACGTGTACGTAGCTACCCGTACATGGGAGTCACACTTACACGCCTTACGCTCATTGCTGGAGAAATTGAAGGAGCAAGGTCCAACCGCCGGGCCGACCAAGTGTTATTTTGCCTACGAATCCATTGACTACCTGGGATTCAAGATAGGACAAAAACACCTGACTACCCAGCAAGAAAAAGTGGACGCCATAGTTAAGATGCCCCGGCCGAAAACAAAGAAACAACTCCGATCGTTTATGGGAGCGGCCTTGTTCTATAGGCGTTTTGTACCACACTTCGCTTCCATTGCGGCCCCACTGAATGATTTGTTAAAAAAGACAGCGTCAGACCCTGTCACGTGGAACCCCCATGCAATAACTCAGTTGGAGGTTCTAAAAAGAAAACTCGTAACTGCGCCCATTCTTCGCTTACCAAATCACAACAAGATCTTCGGCATTCGCACGGACGCTAGTCAGGATGGGTTTGGCGGAGTATTGCTTCAATACGAAGGTGACGAAACAGCCTATCCCATAGCTTATGTCAGTAGGAAACTTTTGAGTAGAGAAAAAGCCTACGCTACTATCGAAATCGAAGCTTTGGCCATAATATGGTCCATAGGTAAATTCAAATATAATCTAATTGTGCGCGAGTTTAAGTTGGAATGCGACCATAAACCGTTGTCATACTTAAGTAAAAATAAGAGTAAGAATGGAAGACTCCTGAGATGGAGTTTACTTTTGGTGGAGTACCAGTACTCCATTCACTATATAAAAGGGTCCAACAATTGTATGGCCGACTCGTTAAGTCGGAACCCTGTCGACGATTAAGGAGCAGCCCAACTATTGTATAAGGGCAAAGTTAAGTGTAAATGAGTAGAATTGTAAGTAAGTAGGGGCGAGTAACCCCCTAGTTGTAGGTAAGAAGATCCTAAGTTGGCACAGTAATATAGGAATTAATGTAAGGTCAGGTGAAATGTTATCGAGGCATTCTCGAGTGAACTAGAATTTATTGTATAATATAATGTTCCGTAAGTTACCCATGTATATTATTGTAAGCGTCGGATTGGAACCCCCCTCTCCCCTCCCGTTATTTTCTTAAGGAGGGAGGTAAATGTAGAGAAATAGCTACCTTAAGCATCCTGGAGGAGTATAGGTACATTAACCCCCCCCCTCCTCATGAGGAGAAGCGTGGGAAAGGTAACCGGCGAAACTGCTTACCATGTTTGATCTCCCCGCCGCTGTGGGCAGTTGGAGCTAACATCTGTTTTAGGGCGACCACCTAAGGTCCTTAAACGACGCTCTAACGATCCAATTACCTACGAAACCCATAAACCCGTGGTTATAGAAAAAAAAGCGGTGCGAGTCCGAAGGTACGCCAAGTAGCGGTGCGGTTGCGAGCCTCAAATTTGCGAGCTGACTTGGGCACCCCAGTTCCACCTCAGGAATTCTCGCTCGCCCCAGATGCTAACTCACCATTCGCACCCCCCCCTTCCCTTTGTCTCGGTGGCCTGGTCACTTTCCCCTTTAGATGGGGCGGCAATCCGCCTATAAATAAGCCCCGCAAAGAAAGAGAAGAGGATTATCAAAAGTCGATACGCCAGAGGAGGATTAGTTCGTGAAGATCGAGCCATCGGCCAGACAAGAAGATTATTAGAAGTCGATTCGCCAGAAGAAAGATTAGTTCGTGAAGATCGATCTTTCAGCCAGAAAAGAAGATTAGAAGTCGATACGCCAGAAGAAGGGTTAGTTCAGGAAGATCGATCATTCAGCCATACAAGACTATTTCCGTGAGAACCTATAGGATCAGATTGAGAAAATCGACCGCCCCTTTCAGGGCCCTATTAACCTAAATAGTCAAGCTTTATATCGGTACCATACCGAAGAAGCCTGTTCAGTCTACAAAGAAGTCCGACTGAAGAAAAGCAAAGCCGCTCACACTCGAGCGACTCTCACATCTCAAGCTCCGTAAGAGTGAGAGGAGAAGAACCCAGCCCCAACGAGCTCCCGTTCTTTAATTACGTTGAAGAATCAGCCCCCGTCACAGGCGACAAGCAATCCCTCATCGACGAAAATTTATCCAGCGGCCCCGAAACACTTCAAAGAGAGAGATAAGTCCTCCAGCGACATCCGGCAATCCCTAATACCTACCTGTAACTTAAAAATAACATTTATATCTCTATTGCGATAGTAGAAGTTTAGTACGTCCCACGTTTTAAAGGAGAGTAGAAACCATTGTTCTTGAACCTAGGTCATATGTGTTTGTGGACGAGAGTACGTTAATTTAATGTTTAACGCTAATTAAATCGAGTCGCGAAAAAAAAATACTAATCGGCAATTGGTATGTTTACGGGAAGCCTATTTGTTTATTTTTTGTCATTGAAAGATCTTTGATGCCAAAGATAGAAATGTGTTAACTGTTGATTTGTAATAGTTAAGTGCTTCGTTTAAAATACATGTTTATTTTGGTAGATTCTGGTGTTTCCTCTTATCCTTATGTTTTTAAAAATAGCTCTTCCTTAAGAATAAAACTACTGAATTAGCACTCTTAGAACAAAGCCTACTTCATCATAGAAGTAACTCACGCCCCTTAAAGCATACCGCTACTAAAAGGGTGTCAAAGAGTATAGGGATCAAAACCAAGGGTCATTCTACCACAATATATATATATATATATATATATATATATATATATATATATATATATATATATATATATATATATATATATATATATATAAATAAATATATATACACACACACACACACACACATATATATATATATATATATATATATATATATATATATATATACACACTGTTATGATTAAATATTTCCACTTGTAGGGGTATAGACCGCTACAATACTACCCCATCGAGGTAAAAGCTCACACAACATAATATTTTAGTCTATATCGCGGCGAGGCCTCCTTACAACGCGTCCAGAACGGGTTCTAGTGCCAATTGGCTGACTCGGATTGTGGGTCAGGTGGCGATTAGTAGTGTCACTCGATTGATACGGGAGATTTTCGCGAGTGAGGACGTGAGCTTCGGGTGCGATTGTTCTGGACCCTCCGAAAATGCGAAATTCGGGAGTTGCGCGTTGGTCGCTTGATGTTCTCCAGCTGCTGTCGAGTGGTCCTGAAACAAAAAGTGAGTCGGCAGCAGTTGGGGAGAAGAATTAGGGGGTGTAGAGATGGTTGGTGGAGGGTTTCCGAGCAAAGAGCTGGGGGAAAAGTTGCAATTTAATTTGAAAGAGCCGAAGAAGGGTTCGGAAGTGGAGCTAGTTGGTTCGGAAGTGTTGAAGGAATAGTTAGGTGCGGAAGGTAGGCTGAGATAACCACTGGACCTATATTAGTGGAAGAGAAAGTTAGTGGCTGCTCCAGATGAACGGCTTTTATGAAAGTTGGTTTCAGGCGATCAATGGAAAGTTGCAAGGATGTGCGAGTGGAATCGCACCTTTTTGTGCTTAGTAGGTCTGTCCTTAGAAGGAGGCAGACAGAAGCTTGGAAGGTGGGAGCAGTTGACGGGAGACGAACAGAGAGGAGAGGGCTGGTAGAAGGAAAGAATGAACCAGTAACAGTTAGTGTCGTGGTTTTGTCAATAAGCTTGCGGCGACATGGATCGACCAAAAGGTCATGAGGGGGAAGGAAGTCGAGGCCCAAAATTGGAATGTCGACGTCGGCTATGATGAATTACCATGGGAAACACGACGTAACCCGAGAGAGAGCTCGAAGATACACCTCCCATAAGTCCTTATGTCCGATGAATTGGCAGCTTTAAGGACCAGCTGAGAAGAAGTGCAATCTTTCTCGACCTAAGAGGCTGGAATGACACTGCATTGAGCGCCAGTATCAGCCAGGAAGGATAAACCAGAGAGTGGGTCATGAATGCTAAAGAGAGGATCGACCTGAAGAAGGGATGAGGTTGCAGAGGAGACAGACCCACGTATCACTTGCGTTTCTAGTTTAAAGTTCCCTGCGATGAAGTGAAATTTGGGTAAAGGAACCCGCAGAGTTTTTTTTAAAAAGATTTGAAGTGGTGAAGGTAGGGTAGGTTGAGATTGGAAATTTTGATGGTACGAGCATGGCTTTGCGCATTTTTCTGCTCTTGCACCAAATTTGAGGTAGGACCAGCAAAATACTGACGGTTGAAATATAGTAGTATGAGCAGCACGACCAGTATCAGGGTTAAATTTGGGGGCATGAATTGATGCATGGTAAAAATTGCAAGGCTGAACACAGCGGACAGCGTTGCTCCCATAATTAGAGTGGTACCAGCAGCTACCCTGAGAGTTGTCAGGATATGGTGAATTAGACGAAGGTTGAAAATGAACCTTCCTCACCTCACCTCTTGTGCTGGAATTTCTCTCGTTGGTTTTGCCTTTTTCGGGAGGAGGAACGACGTCTGACACCTCCATCCTGCTCACGATGTTGCTCTCGGTGAAGACCCGTTCGCACCTTTAGGGCACGAATATCCACTTCACTCCTCTCTAAAACGGATAAAAAACCCGAAACCTGGGAAGATTCATCCTGAGGGAGTCCTGGCCCGTTGTAAGGAGCTCCGACTGGTGACTTAACCTGAGAAATAGATACATGTGAGTGTTCATTTACATCGCTAAACGACCCATGGCCTGCATTTCCCCGGTTGATGAAAGGGTTGTTATACAGGCCACCAGCCGCCTCTGCAATATTTTCCACGTTCACCGGGGAGGACATTAAAAGAAGGGGCTTAATTTCATCCGGCATCCCATTCATGAATATCTCGGTTATGAGTGGCTTGAGTTGGTCGAGCTGTGTTCCTTTGGCATGTTCGAGGGCTTTGAGATGGTTAAAAAAAAGGCGTAGGACGCCTGTCCCCCATCTCCTGCGTATCGAGAAGGATCCGCAGGTCCTCTATCTGCGATTTCCCAAATTCCTCCTTGAACGACCTTTTGAACCTAACCCAACAATCAGCAATTACCCCATCCAGCAAAATATTCTTAAAAAACGGAAAAGATACTCAGAGGTAATTTCTGGGCTACGACGATCGTTCTATGGTCGTCAGGAACTACCTGGTGTTGAAGGATGAGTTCCACCATTTCCCACCAGCCAGTGGGATTTTGTGAGTCGAATGGTGGCAGCTGAACCATAGCGGGAGTGGGAGGCGAATGCGGGGCGAAAGTGGTCGAATAGTTCATCGTTGTTACTGAAGAAGATGCTTGGGTCGTTGTAACTGTGACCGAAGTTGGGGCTCCGTCATAATCCATTTATAAAATATTAAAAGTGTGTGTGTGTGTGTATATATGCACAAATCCAATTCCCCCGCTTAAGGGTAAAAAAAAAAAAATGAACAAAATTCTCGAATTTTGATCACTCTTTGTCCGTATTATTGTATTGGTAATACATTATATGAAATTGCAAAGGGAGAACTTAAGGATGTTAAGGCAAACTTAGGATTAAGAAACGAGCACGTGTCGAAAATGAAAGCCCACGCGAGAAAAAATGGAACGAGTGAGGCGGGATGAGTCGTCCGAAAAAATGCAACACGTGACGGTGAAAATTAATATATTATTACAAATGAATGAGTGGATGGGAAATAATTAAACTAGTCTGGGCACCATTTATAGGCTGTTAGGTGATTATTGCGCCAATACACTAGATAGCTCAGGTCACAATAAACCCCAAAACCTATATTTTTGTTATACAAGGGTAATGAAGTTAATTGCTAACCGGAAGTCTGAATTTGCAGACGAAATTTCCATAGGCCTAAATCGGCAACGTCGTGGGAATACGTGTATTAAAACAAAGATACGAAAAATATATATTATGGAATGAACGGTTATGATTACCAAGTGAAATTATACAGTTTATGATTGGATTGAATTTTACGTGGGTGAATTAACTTTGCATGAGTTAATGAGAATTAGAGTACACATATGATGATTGATAATTAGATTGACAAATATTAATTAGATTATAGTTGAATGTTAACTGAGTAAATATTATAAATGTATGATGAATATTTATATGGATTGATAAATAGATTATATGAGCAAAATAGATTATATAGTTAAATGGATTGGGTCAATATTAAATAAATGGGGTAAATATTAAATAGATTGATATGTATAAATATTGGTATAAATAGATTGTATGGATTAAATTGGATCCATAAATAGATTACAATGGAGTTGGGAGGGTCTGTAAATGATAGAAGAACCACGCATTAATTCGCGATTCTTTTGCGACATATTTAACTAAAATTTACTATTCAAGTATTACAGACCTGATTCCGATGAGCCGAGCAGCAAAGTGAATGAATCTAATGTTTGATTTTAAAACGCATTGGAGATCGGACGTACCAATCACACGATTTAAGTTATGGTTACCAACCCTTGTTGAAACTATATATATATATATATATATATATATATATATATATATATATATATATATATATATATATATATATATATATATATATATATACTGCTATGATTAAATATTTCCACTTATAGGGGTATAGACCGCTACATATTGTAACTGTGGTAAAGCTATTTAGCGGTTTACTAGAAACAAGTGCCTTGAGATACTGCATCCAGGAGTAGAAATGAAGAAAGACAAACATTTAGAGGCGAGTGTATTGTTGTCAAGCTGTATAGTTTCTTTTAGCAATGGGTTTGGTTACCAAAGGTAATTTTTTCGCCGAGTTCTGGCTAGCCCGATAGGTTTCTTTTTTCGGCTTGGTGGCTACCGGTGCAACAGGACAAAGTATACTCCCTGTCTGGACTATATCTGGGGTTAAATGGGCCTTAGGCCAATTTATACCCTAGGTATATTTTGGCCTAGGCCAATTTATATCCTGGGGTATATTATGTCCCAGTCCATTTCATACCCTCCCCTTGGGCAGATTATACCCCCAATTATATCAGTAATGTTGAGTAATATATGCAACAATTACTGAACTTTTCAACAGTGACTCAGATAGTAGAGCGGGTCGCTTTATGACAGGAAGGTTGGCGATTCGCCTCCTGGCTCCTACAGGTGCAGATTGTTTTTGTGTCCTTGGATAAGACACTTCGCCCACCTTGCATATGTATGAATGAAGTGTGAGTGAGTGGTTGGGGGCGGTCGAAAGGGCCTTTGGCGCAGATTGGCAGCCTCACTTCCATCAGTCTGCCCCAGGCAGCTGTAACTACAATAGTAGCTTAAACCTCCGACCATGGATTGAATGAATAATGCGAGGCAACACATCTTTGAGTGTCCAGAAAAGTTCTGTATAAAACTGATGCATCACCATCATTATAATTATTATTAACTTTTCAACATTTGTCAACAATTATTTGGTTGGTTTAGCTCTGCCATCATTCCCTATTATCTAACAATCCATTGTATTTTCTATGAAGCAGAGAGCAACGTGTGGTTTATACTTATCATTAATTAATTAATTAAGAAAAGATTAAAAACTGATTGAATCAATGCACTTTCAAAACAAAAATGAGTGTAAATTAATTATTCAACAGGTCACCTCACTGAGTCTGTTATTCATATATGTATCATACTTTGTATTATTTATAAATGTAAACAACAAACGCTTTTAACAACAAAAACAAATATTTTGTAAATTCAGAGTTTAGCTTACATTCACGTTTTGGTTTAAGTGGGGCTGCACCTTTTGCCTAATGTCAGAGTTCATGTGCTTGATAACTTTATCTCTCAGTATGGAGTGGTTATCCTCGGAGCCAGTCAAGATGTATCTTATGGCTCGAAAGAAATAGTTTCCATCCCCTTTAGTTTTATAAGTGCATCATGGTGGTCTTAGGTTCTTGGTGCATCCATGGTACACAGCTTTACCAAACATAAGGGCAAAAGAGCCGCTAAGACCCTTTCTTCCTGAACTTGATAGTGGATTGAGAGTCAAGGTTTTCTTGTGTTTCTGTAAGATGTAGATGCCATCTTCGGGTTCTTTATATGTTTTTTTGAGTCTCTTCAGCTTTGGGTTTTCATTGGCCGTGTCACTGGGACAATTATCCGAGCATTAGGGTTGTGGAGAAGCCTCTTCATTCCGATAAAACTTAATGTTACTGGCGTTGTAGATGTTATTCAATATCTTGTCATTCTTATTGTTCTTAATCTAACTCTTCCCTTGGTCAAGGATCCCACAACTAAGAAAGGCCCAATCCAGAGCAGTGCCATCTTTTAACCGATGCGATGAATACGCCATGAGTTCTTGATATAAACAGTTAAGCCAACTGGGATTTCTTTGTAGCCATTGTGTCGATGATCAAAAGCACGCTTCTGGTGTTACTGTCCACAGTGGATGTTGGTACTGACGATTGAGTGGAACTTTCTTTGTATTGTTGTTAGTGTCTCCAGCACATCAAGCTTAGCGTTATCTGTAAGATGAATGGGGTCCACAGTGTCATTTTCAGAGGGTTTGAGGTCAATAGGAAGCTTGGCCTTGCGTCTTTAAATGACCTCAAATATAGTGCATTTGGTTGAGGCATACAAAGATATGTGATATGCAAACAGAACCGAAGGGATGAACTGGTCCCAGTTGTTTCCTTGGTCATTGGCAAGTTTACTGAGAGTTTCTTTGAGTGTACGGTTGTCATGTTCTCGCTGACCATTTGTTTGTGGGTGATAGGCAGATGAAATGCGGTGATCACTTTGAAAATGCTCCATCAGGTTGTCACTGATTGAGTTAACAAATTATATTCCCTGATCATTAATCAGAGTGTCCATACAGCCAAGGCCGCAAATAACGAAGTACAAAAAATGTGCCACTGACTTTGCACTATTATCTGGTATAGCTGTTGATGTACTCCACTTGGAGAAATGGTCATGGCAGAAATTATGTATTAATTGCCATTTGGTGTTTCCTGAAGAGGACCGATCAAATCAATTGCCACTAAGCTCCATTCTTTTCAAGGTACTGGTACGCTGTTGAGTGGTAGGGCCTCCTTGCTGATTTTGGCATTTGTGGCAAAACATTTTTTTACAGGCTTTGACATGTTGGTGAACATCACTCTTCATTCCTTTCCAATAATAATGGTTATAATTTTTTGCTAAAGTTTTTATCCCTGTCAAAATGATCTCCAGAAATTGTGTTGTCATGGCAGGCATCCATAATATTTGGTAGCCAGCCTTTTGTGAGAACCTCCTTATCCTCATGGTAAAGGACCAATCAAATCTTCTTTACGAAACACTAGAAGACCGATCAAATCTCCTTTTTAGTGGGCTTATCTGTTTTTGCAAACAAAATATTAAATTATGCTATTCAATTCTGAATAAGTTTACCAAGCAGTAGCAAGATAATTAAGTATTGTGTCTATTTTTTTAAAAATCCTATTATTAAATTGTAGTTTTCCAATTTGGACAACCATGGAATATCAGTTGTACGACCAACTTTTGAGATTCTAAACTGCAATACAACAAAAGTATCTCCAGTGGGTCTACGATCTACCTCCAAAGAAACGTTCAAATGCAAAATCCAAGTTCAGACACATAGCTAAGCCCTATTGAGCTGAGGGAGGGATTTTTTACTATGAGGATAAGGAGGTTCTCATTCAAAGCCTACTACCAAATATCCTGACCAGATAAGAGTGTTCAAAGTCAGTAGCACATTTTTTTGTACATCGTTATTTGCCGTCTTGGCTGTATGGACACACTGAGTAGTGATCGTGTGAGGGGTGTAAAAATATCTATTTTTAACACTAAATCCTACAGGTAATATCAAACTTGAACATGAGTCGATTAAGAGGTCAGTAGAGTATTATAATGTTACTTTAAAATAATTTCACTGAATTAGGGTAAAGTAGCGACCCAAATAATTACTTAATGAAAAACTACTGCCGTACTGAGAAACTCTTTGAACGTAAAAGTTTGATTTATGTTTTAGTGTTAATTTAATAGTAAAGGCAAAATATAGAATATCATCAAATATCAAATAATAATTCTTAGGGTAAGATACAAGCCTTAATTGAAGTTTAAATAAAATTTTGATTCATTTTGATATATTGACATCAGGCTTATCAAGCCTACTCAGTGGAAAGAGTAACCACATGTTTTTCTCAAAATAAAATTACACAAGTAGTTAAGTAAAAGGTACTGTGTAATAAAAAACAACACCCAAGAAGTACAGTTACTTCAAAAGGTTACACAAGTACAAGTGTTTTCACACTAAAATGGAATTTTGGTCATAAAAAGCACTGTAATAGAGTAGGCCTAAATCATAAAGTCACCTGATTTGTTTTAGGTAGCACGTTTATTTTTGAAAATTAATTCTAAGATTTTAAAAGGGCTTAAATATGTTTTAATTCAGTTTTTACTTACACTGATAGCTACGCCGAAGAAGGAGATCGCTCGTGCTGAGCCTCCTGCCCTTGTCAATAAAAAAAGGGGCGCGAATGTTTATTACCGCGTAGCTCTGTCACGGTTTGTCCCATCGGTAAAAAAGCATCGGAATGCTGACAATTTTTACTTTCCAATGATGTCTTGCTTGCTATGGTAATTCAAAGCAGATGAAATCATTGTGTGATGCAATATTAAGAGGGAAAACATGTCCACTCATAACTTGTTATAAAATTTATTGCAGATACATGTTCACATTTGAAATGTCAAAACAAAACTTCATGTAGGTCTGTATCAGCATTAGGTTTTTTTTGTACAAAATCTCAGAAAATAGACAGTTAATTTTTATTTTTCTTCATCAAAATTTAAATTTTTAATAATTATTAAATATATTTGAAGAATTCAGATGCAAAACTCTCTAAATCTGCCTGGCCACTTGTCTATTAAATTAACATTTTTTATTAGGCTTCTATGTTCAAGTTCAGTAATTTCATTTTAAAAGCAACGATAAGGTTATTATTTAGTGAATAAAATATATATTTTTTTCTAAAAATGTCAATTTATTCTATTTACCGTTTTTTTTAATTAGATTTTCTTTTGCGTCAAAACCAGGTAAATCCAACAGGCCTTTTTTCGCAAAAACTTCTAAATCCACGCCTTTGTACAGGACATAGTAAAACATTGCAAAACCATTTAAGATGCATTAGGAAACACTGAAAATTGGTAAGCTTACACATTAATAAGAAAGTCATCATTTTTATGGGGGAGGGGTGGGTGTGTTGTGGGTATGGTAGTACATCTATTCATTTTACATACCCATTTTTGGATGAGACCTACAGTCATGTGCTAGTCCCCCTATTTCTCTGCAGTCATTAAATAAAGGCAAAAGACTCAAATATAGGATAAAAAATACACACAGTATAACCACAATTGCACAAAATGGCAACACATTTATTTTAACAATAACAGAACAGATGTTAAACAAACCAACATTCACTATATATTGCTTGCCCGGCAACGCTGGGTCGGCGGTTCGAATCTCCGTCCCGATTCTTTTAAGCTGATACTATTTAGTAAAGAGGTTACCACCGTGACTGGGCATCACATGGTGGGGAGTTGGGACTTGCCCTGGGTGACGTCCGCCTGATAAGCAGCAACACAGCAGCTTGATATGAGGACTAAAACCAGCGAACTTAAACTTTTAAATTCTAATTTAAAATATGATGTATAAATAAATATAAATGATTAATAAAAATCCATAAAACATGAATAAAAAAAATTACATTAAAAAAATAAATAAATGAACAAGTGATAAGTGGTCAAGTAAGTTCTTTTCTGAAGTTTGGTCATCAGATATAAGTATAGCAGGTATAAAGAAGCATAATAATTCCAAGGCTTACATTACAACATTAAAAAATATTTGCAATATAATCATGTATGTATGCGCATCTAGTATAAAGCTTATTAGATAGTGTAATGTATACACAATTATGAAAACAAGGGACAAAACATTATGATAAAGACTTAACTATGCGAGGACATTTCAAAATGATCCTATCAAAACTCTGGTAAAAAAGCTTATTAGATTAATATTTTGTAGTGTAAGAACTAGTATGTAAACAAAGTGCAAATCATTCTTATGAAGATTCAAGTATAAAAAAACACATCTGTGAAAGAAACCTCACTCATCCTCAATGTCTTGTTTAATGACTCTGTCACCAGCATTTGAAAGGACATTGTCGTCGAAGACTTGCACAGCTCAGAGAACCCCCAATTCACCCTGCAGCTTCAAGACATCATTCTTTTTTACTTCTTTGACGCAGTTCACGTGAAAAAGAGGACTGAGCTTGAACTGAAACCACCTTTTCCCCCTCTTCAACAGAGAGTGCTGGCTAAATTCACAAGCAAACACCGCTTCCTCCTTTTGCATGGCGTGACATCCATATGAGACAGTAGGATGGTATCTTGTATAACCTTATCATTAGTGGAATATAGCTGTTCCTTGATATAAGTTAAATCCGTGTCCGTCAAATTAACATCAGCGCAACTCAAACTATTATGGCTGCAAGCTATGCTCGCGATCAAACATTCCCACTATATATATTCTCTTTTGCTTTACAACGGGCAGAGTTGAGAGGCAGGAGACGTTTTTCCTTCCAATTAGTGTCAATAGGATGTGCTCATCCATTTCATCATATTCAATGACAAAACGATCTGAATTATTAACTGAATATCGTACTAATCTCCAAAACCTAAATACTGTTTACAAAAAAAGCCGGCTCCTCAGCGCGTAGCTATCATGTAGCTGACTGAAGTCACGAGATTCCATGCTGCATTGTGATTGGTTTTCGGAAGGTAGTGGCTTTTGCCGCCAAATGGAAGTGGCGTTTAGAGGCTTTTGACTAGAAATAGAGATTTCAGACCTAGAAAAGCGTAGAATTTAGTGGGTTTTAAAGCGAAATGATTTGATTTAACGTATTTTAGGTGCGGAGAGCATTCATTCACCATCGTTATCTCATTTCTGACGGAGGTGGCGTTTAGCGGGTTTGGCATCCAAACTCTTCATTTAACCACAAAACTAAAACATCTGAATGCTTGCGACCATTTTATCACAAAATGTTGAAAATAAATAAAAAGGAAAAAAGAAATTGATTACCACGTTAGAGGAGTCTATTCTGACCTAGGCTATTTTATACTATAGTGTTATGTAGCACTCACATTGCAAGATAGAATGAGACAATCAAAGATACCTAAAAAATAAGCACTTTAGAGTTTCCTAGACTTTTATAATGGGGCAGCATTAACCAAATTACTTTCCATGAATAAGGAATCCGAAAATAATAACTGCTCTAGAAGGAGCACTGTTCCCAAATTGTAAATACTTATCTTTTGCAATATGATCTAAAGTAAACAGCCTAGTTATTTTTCTCCAAATTAGTGTTATTCTCTCAATCACTTGCTTATTTTTACCACTAACTAAATAATTTTTATTTCCATGATATGAAGAAATTTTAAACTAATTAAAAAATAGAAAACAAGAAACGAAAGAGTGGAATATAGTACATTTTGGTTAATAAATATAATATTCATGTAAAAGTCTATAGTTAGTACTTTCCATCCTATCTTTTCAATATGGTTAATATAAATCGGGTTTGATTAATGAAAAAAAGAGTATTTATAGGTTAGATCGCCTAAATAAGAGGAACGGTGACATTTGGCAACAATGGAAGGCCTAAAAGAAGCAAGTCATTATTTCGTCTGGATATAAAGAAAATATTTTATTTTTTCCTTATTTATTATTATATAGCAATTATAAGATTTGATAGTTGTGAAAGAATTGGTAAAATATGTTAATGTAAGTTGAGAGAACAACTTTAATATTATGGGAACTAATCAAATATATAAATTAAGTATAAATCCGCGTTAAAATACTTCCTTTATGAATGCGGGAAGTTATGTAAAAAGGGAAATGGACTGCGTTTAAGGATGAATTCTTTTATCAAGAAAATACATCTGAAGACGATTCCAAAGTTCCCGCCGATTAAAGAATATTTAACCCAGCTTCAAGCTTCATTTTACCTCTCAGGAAATCTCCGATCATCATTTACCCAGCCTACCATGCAAGTCTACTTTTGGATTCATAGCCTTGTGAATACAAGGCATTCACAAAGAAACCAACCAAGCAGCCGCCCAGCCGAATTACGAACTAATTTAGCTGCCCCAAGAGTGGTACTAAATTCGGTGACAAATCGCCCTTGGTCATCACACCACTTTCGAAGAGCCTTACGTCTGGCCACCACCATCATACCCATAGACATAGTTTGGCCTAGGACAGTTTATTCCCCGGGTATACTCTGGCCTGGGCCAAACTATACCCAGGTATAAGCTAGACAGGGGTTAATTTAGCCTGTAATGTATTGGAGGCAAGCTGTGCAGCCTCTTTTAAGAGTGTTTTTGGTTACCAAAGGTGATTTCTCCCCCGGTTCTGGTACCATTCATGGGTAGCCAGATAGATTTCTTGGTTCGGCTTGGTGCCTATCGGTTTTATTCTTCATGACGTGCCCTTTACGTGAAACTCTGACTCCAAAGGGTAGAGTTCTCTTCTTTCTTGATTTTAGGCTGGATAAAAGTGATCAGTGACTTCCTCAAAGGTAAAGTAACCTTGGATCTGGATTCAGTATTCTTTATTTGGTGTGAACTTGGGAAAATCTTCAGATTTATTTCTTTTGAGAGATTTCGAGTCTTCATCTTGATCTACTTTCCAATTTCCCTTTTACATAAACGGCCCGTATACGGCGGTATTTAACAGATTTCAAATAGAATTAATTTTTATACATTCGACATGAGTTCGAATAATTAAATTATAAACTATTCTCATTCCATTATTTTACAATGTTTTTCTCTATAATTGTTGTAGTATTATACATAAGCAATTTTATAAGATTTAATAATTTTCGTTTAACATATATCTTCGATTGAATTGAGCTCAATTCGGAGCATTTTAAAACATTAAAATAGAAATTTTGGCACATTAATTTCGAGTAAATATTTTTGTTTTTAATCACTGATATCTTAATCTTAACAGACACAAAACATGGCCAGTATATTAATTGTTTTTCTATAAGATTAAAGTCATTTGATGGCTGTTTTCAATGTTTATTTACGGACATGATGACATTTAGAGACATCCCATAAAATGGTTGAGAAATGCTACCATTTCTCACATTTTATGCTGAAATCAGAATTTATGCTTCAATCATCAATTAAACCCGATTTTTTTTTCAATTTATAGAAGAAACAGGATTGGAATTGTTACCTACAGAGTTTTACACCGATTTTTGGTATTATATTCCTGTCTTTTGTTTCTTTTTAAAATAGTTATAAGGCTCCTCGAATAAACGGAAATAAAGATATGATTTAGTTAGTCATACAAATAAAAAAATGATAAAGAAAACGTTTAACCAAGCTGTTTATTCTTTAATTTTAAGGGGATTTACTATTATAAAAATTACTTTTGGGGGCCAAGATTTGAAATTCAGAAAACTATTGTTCTTAGTTTCAGAACGCCAGCTCCTAAGTGACCCTCCTGAGTTTCTCCTCATTTCTTTAAGGGATCCGGCAGTATCCTTTAGGTGCCCGTTATTATTTTTGTATTTTGTAATGATTAACTATAGTCTTGCATTGCTTGCACAAATTCCCAAAATTGGGAACCCCCTCCCCCCTGCTTATTTGACCACTGTCATTTTCGAATTTACCCCCAAAAGGCCAATACTATACAGGAATAGTGCTTTTTTTCAGAGCACTTATCCATTCGGATTCCCTTTCATCGAATGTTATTTTGGTTCAACGTGTCAACCTATTATGGGATTTCATAAATCTTCAAAGTGCTAATTTTTCAGGTATTTTTGAGTGATCGCCGAGCGAGTGCCATTGCGTTTTAGCTATTTGAGGAAGAGAAGAAAAAACATTTCTTAAAGTGGTTAATATCACTCAAAATACATGTTACCAGTAAATATAGCGGAAATGAAATAAAATTTTACAGTATTTACTTTCACACGAGAGGCAACCAGGGCGTCATATGCTGGAGTGTGTATCACCATCTTGAATTTTCTGGGACACGACACCCTAATATATATGCCGTTAAGGAGACGATGTTATGGCTAACTAAGCTCTTCATTAAGCCCTCGGAAGGAGCTCTTATCACAATCAGGAAAGGAGAACATTGCCTTCTTAACCGCATAATTACAATTGCGTTATTGCAAATATAATTCTCGATTTATAAGGCCTAGCTAGAGTGGATAAAGCGATTTTTCCATTATCTTCGAAAGCAGGGATAATATTTATAAAGGTTGATTGATAGCAATCTTTTTAGCTTGCTTAGAAAAGCTGGATTATATGTTCTCCTCTCGTCAGTGTGAGGAGAGCTCCTTCCGAGGGCTTGGTGAATAGGTTAGTTAGCCATAACATTGCCTTCATATATATACATATATATATATATATATATATATATATATATATATATATATATATATATATGTATATATCTGTGTATATATATATATATATATATATATATATATATATATATATATATATATATATATATATATATATATATATATATATAATTTTCAACATGAAGCCAATGAGGAAAAATAATGCAATCATTTTTCTAAATCCATTTATTCAAATTAACAACGTTTCGAGCTTGTGCACTCATCTTCTGGTTCCTAGAAATATATGACAATCCATTAGCAATTTAACAGTAATGAGAAATATAGCTTTAGATTACTTACATGTATTGATTGTAATAACTGTGGAATTGAGGGTGAATGCTTAATTCACTCTATGCAATTTAAATAAATAATACTGCAAAGTTATGATATACAAAAGGTTTTTGGTAACTAATAGTGAAGAGCACACCTTTACACTAAGCGGTGAAATATTTCAACTGACGAATATTTGAACAATATTATTGAGTATGGTTTGGCAGGTTGTGGTTTTTACAGAACATGAAGAGGAACTGACGAATTATCTGAATTAAGAGTAGGTTTTAAAAATTAATATATATTGATTCTGTGATCCTGAGTGTGGTCGAACATTTATTGCTGGCTATGATTTTATAGTTATTTATCGTTATTGACGTTTTACAATTTATTATGTGGTTTCTTACAAGTGAATGTTCTTTTTAGAAAGAACAGACCCTGTTCCATGGTAATTCCCATATGCGAAGAATAACGAGCCCTCAATGATCGCACAGTGCTGCCGATATATGAAGCCGAGGACAACCTGGAGAATTAAATTTGTAGACAACACCACTACACAAACAATCAGATGTTCGATCCTTGACAGGGAAAAAAATTGTATTGATTTATCATTTGCAAATACGAATTTACATTCAATTTGAGAGAAATATTGTTTAAAAAGTAATGAGAATTTTCGTTTGCCCAATTTATTTATAGTTCCCATTTCTGGAAACTTAAAATAATTGATCTGCTTAGGGACTGTAGGTATATTTATTTTGGGTGAATAAATATTGTTTAAAAATATTAGAATCATTTTATCAATGTATAACGACGGATAGCTATTATTAGTAAAGTACATTTTTAATTTTAGGAATTCATTATGCATAGAGTCGTAAGTGGAGGAGAGATGGTAACCACGGTATAACAAGGTTTTTATGGCTGAAATTTTGTATTTAAAATCACACGAACTGAAAAAGCTTATTCCTAACCCAGTAAACGTAGGCTTTCGGAAAACTGTTGTGATAATGGAATCTTTCGTCTTACGAATAGGAAGGCCTAAGAATGGTAAGGTTAATGTGAGGGAACAAGCACGTGAGGGGAGAAATAACGTTGCTTTTAAGCATTGCCTCCACGTGATGGGCCTCGTGTAGCTTACAAACAATTTTCGAAGCTCAAAAGCGCGAGAAAGTATAGGAGCGGGTTCATGGAATGTAGCTCTTATCAAGGCAAGTATTTAAAACAAGACGAGAAGTCCCCCTCCCCCTTTCAGCCACGCTGGGAGCGGTTGAGACAGTCGCCATCTGAGCCACGTTCGCTATGACTCAAACGATGTGAGATAGCCCCTACCCCTCCTCCTATGTGAGTGGACTTCCGAAAATTGAATTCAGTGACCATTTTCGACGCCGAGCCCATCCCGCTAATAGATCAAAATCTCCATTTATTTGAAGACGCTAAATTCATCACCGAATTGGATTTGTGTAAAGCGTACTATCAAATACCTCTCGCTAAGGAGTCCAAAAAACTGACGGCTTTTGCGACTGAGAGAGGTCTGTTACAATTTACCAGGCTACCCTTCAGACTACTTACAGCTGGTAGCAATTATAATAGGATGATGAGGCGAATTATCGCTGGCCTAAGTGACGTGTCGTTTTACTTCGACAACGTGTACTTAGCTACCCGTACATGGGAGTCACACTTACACGCCTTACGCTCATTGCTGGAGAAATTGAAGGAGCAAGGTCCAACCGCCGGGCTGACCAAGTGTTATTTTGCCTACGAATCCATTGACTACCTGGGATTCAAAATAGGACAAAAACACTTGACTACCCAGCAAGAAAAAGTGGACGCCATAGTCAAGATGCCCCGGCCGGAAACAAAGAAACAACTCCGATCGTTTATGGGAGCGGCGTCGTTCTATAGGCGTTTTGTACCACACTTCGCTTCCATTGCGGCCCCACTGAATGGTTTTTAAAAAAGACACGTCAGACCCTGTCACGTGGAACCCCCATGCAATAACTCAGTTGGAGGTTCTAAAAGGAAAACTCGTAACTGCGCCCATTCTTCGCTTACCAAATCCCAACAAGATCTTCGGCATTCGCATGGACGCTAGTCAAAACGGGTTAGGCGGAGTATTACTTCAATACGAAGGTGACGAAACAGCCTATCCCATAGCTTATGTCAGTAGGAAACTTTTGAGTAGAGAAAAAGCCTACGCTACAATCGAAATCGAAGCTTTGGCCATAATATGGTCCATAGGTAAATTCAAATATTATCTAATAGGGCGCGAGTTTAAGTTGGAATGCGACCATAAACTGTTGTCATACTTAAGTAAAAATAAGAGTAAGAATGGAAGACTCCTGAGATGGAGTTTACTCTTGATGGAGTACCAGTACTCCATTCACTATATAAAAGGTTCCAACAATTGTAAGAGTGAGAGGAGAAGAACCCAGCCCCAACGAGCTCCCGTTCTTTAATTACGTTGAAGAATCAGCACCCGTCACAGGCGACAAGCTATCCCTACTCGACGAAAATTCAACTACCGGACACAACACTTCAAAGCGAGAGATAAGTCCTCCAGCGACATCCGGCAATCCCTAATACCTTCTGTCATGTAAGTTAGAAATGACATTTATATTCATATTGCGATAGTAGAAGTTTAGTATGTCTCACGTTTTAAAGGGGAGTAGAAACCATTCTTCTTGAACCTAGGTCATATGTGCTTGTAGACGAGAGTACGTTAATTTAATGTTTAACGCTAATCAAATAGAGTCGTGATAAAAATACTAATCGGCAATTGGTATGTTTACGGGAAGCCTAATTGTTTATATTTTTGTCATTGTATCCGTGCGAAAGATCTTAGATGTCAAAGATAGAAATGTGTTAACTGTTGGTTTGTTATAGTTAAGTGTTTCATTTAAAATACATGTTTATTTTGGTAGATATCTGGTGTTTCTTCTTATTCTTATGTGTTTAAAATAGCTCTTCCTTAAGAAAAAAACTATTGAATTAGCACTCTTAGAACAAAGCCTACTTCATCATAGAAGTAACTCACGCACCTCAAAGCATACCGCTACAAAAAGGGTGTGAAAGAGTATAGTGATCAAAACAGAGGGTCATTTTACGACAACGGTGCTTTATGCGGCACCAAGGTAGTCGTGGTCTCTCTGGCGAGTGAGTCGAACTTGGTTCTTAAACCAAGTTAACTTGGAGTGCGATGTGACCACCGAGTAACGAGCTCGAGGGGGAGCTTTTCTCCTTCGTTACTTAATTCCTCATTGGCGAGGACTGAACTCGGGGAGGGTCTTCTTCAAGGGCGAGGATAACGGAGGGGGGTTTCTCTGACGAGAATAAGTTGAACTTAGTTCCTCAACCAAGTTAAATTATGAGTTCGGTGTGGCTAACGAGTAACGGGCTCAAGTGGGAGCCTTCTCCTTCTTTCTTTATTTCCTTAAGGACGAGGAATACCCCTGGTGTTTAAGATGCACCAGGATATGAGGAGTCTCTCTGACGAGAGTAAGTTAAACTTAACAAAGTTAACTTAACGTTTGATTTGATAACCGTTGACTAGCTCAATGATGAGGTGCTTCTTAGCCACTTAAGGTAGGTAGCCCTGCCTCTCTTGCAGGGTACTTCTTGGTCTGGCGAGCCAAGTAAACTACCAATCCAGTCTAGGTAGCCCGGGGTCTTAATTCCGAGGACTTCCTCACCTGGAGACTGACGTATTCTACCCCGATTTTTCTCAGTGTTCCTTATTTATACGTTGTCACCCCACTGGGCGAGTGTTAAGAGGAGGGGGGGGGGGGAGGCTTGATGACGGGCCCAGGAGGGTTCTTATGCCCAACGGTTTTTCTCACCAAGTCTTACATCGGCTCCTCGTTAGCCTTCTAGCTTGGGAGAAACACGTCTCCAATTTCTTACTTGACGTGAAATTTGAATCTCACTCTCCTGGGGGAGATCTTGCATTTTAACCTTTAGGTATTTCATAGCGACGAGTGGTGCGGCGCTGCGGTTACGTGCTTGACCCGATGGTGCCTGGGGCCGGATGTCTTTGCGGTAATCGCCTCGTGACTCCACCGCGAGAGAACGGGGGAGTGACGATTCCCCTACATTGATCAAAACTACCAAAACATGGAAGAGTGTAAATCGTTGCATATCCTTTGAAAAGGCAAAGAGAAGGATGGTTTATTAAGGTTAAATAAGGGTAGATTTTATTTGAGGGCAAGTGCAAGTAGGAAGTTTTCTCGCGGAGATAGATTATAATAGAAGAAATTCCAAATGACGTTTCCCTGTTTAAAGAAATTAGGTGAAGCCAAACCTAAAAAATGCAGTTTCTTATCATGAATATTTTTTGTTTTAGCACAATATTCTTGGAGATCACGTTTTACAAAGTTGGTAAATAGTAGAAAATCAATATAAGTTAATTTACCTTTTAGGGCAGAGACGTAATTCCAATAGATGAGAAGACAATTGTTCTATCAGTTTAGATTTACAGTTAATTTCATAATTTAATAAATAATCCAAGGAGTTGGTGTAAAATTCTGAGTGATAAAGTGACTTATTGTACAATTTAAAGTAAAGAAACTTAGGATATACTTGGCAGGAACGACAAATTTCGAGAAATATTCAAACCAAGTTAGCCTTTTGGAGTCTGTTCGATTTGCGATGGAACGAGCGAAAATTTCGGAGTACGTCATTTCCATAGCGATTGTATTTTAGGCGATGGGGCGATTTTCAGGCGAGGCGCAATTTAATTTTCAAGATGAAGCCAATGACGAAAAATAATCCAATCATTTTTCTTTTTTTCTTTCTAAATCCATTTATTTTAACGTTTCGATCTTGTGCGCTCATCTTCTGGTTCCTAGGAATATATGATAATTCATTTGTCTAAATAAATTTAGAAAAATGATTGGATTATTTTTCGTTATTGGCTTCATCTTGAAAATTAAATCGCCCCATCGCCTAATATATATATATATATATATATATATATATATATATATATATATATATATATATATATATATATATATATATATATATATATATGTCAAAAAATTACAGCGGAAAATGAAAAGCAGATTCCAAGTACTTTCGAACTTGTTCAGTTCATTACCAAGGAATAATGAACTGAACAAGTTCGAAAGTACTTGGAATCCGCCTTTTATTTTCCTCTGGGATTTTTTTCATTTATTGCTCTACTCACTCACTACTTTGTGAGTTTCTCATATCCACACACACACACACACACACACACACACACATGTCATAACCGAACTAAGATGAAATTATTATTCAAATACTCAAAAAAAATCAAATCCGCTCCTTAAATTATAGAGTTAGTGATGATGATGATGATGATATATATATATATATATATATATATATATATATATTTATATATATATATATATATAAATATATATATATATATATATATATATATATATATATATATATATATATATATATATATATATATATATATATATATATATATATATATATATATATATATATATATATATATATATATATATATATATATATATATATATATATATATATATATATATATATATATATATATATATATATCATCATCATCATCATCACTAACTCTATAATTTAAGGAGCGGATTTAATTTTTTTTGAGTATTTGAATAATAATTTCATCTTAGTTCGGTTATGACATGTTTTTTTTATCAAAGTTACTTCTAATAATTCTTTTTATATTATCAAAAAACAAAATGGTGAAGTTCGGAAATAAATATAGGTATTGAAATTTTGTGATTTTTTTAAAACCCAAAGAATTACAAATGGTTAAGTTCAGAAAATTTATGAAAATTAACCATGGCTGCTTTTTTTTAGATTTTAAATTTTAATCTTATTAGTGAAGCGCAAGCTCCTCCCCCCCCGTAGGGGGGAGTTGCGAAGCCATTGCCTGGTATATATATATGGGGAGGGGGGGTGTCTCGCTGTTCCTTGTATTACGGGCCCCACAGTTCCTTAATCCGGCGCTGCCTTTAGCAAGTGACCTTTAGCTGATATTCCGGATTTGAGTCTGAAATAGCAAGGTTACGGGGCAAGCCATCCATGGCTGCCTTTTTGACTTCTTGCGAAAAGTGACTTCACTGAAAATTTTCGGCTGAGAATTCGACCCGATTTTTCGAAGAAGTAATCGTAGAAGAGATTTTCAAGAGCTTGGATTGATCCTCGCCATGAAATTATAGGACCATTATCCTAGCTTCGTTACCTAGCTACTGAGGGAGGGGGGAGGGGAGGGGAGGGGGTCGGCAAGCCACCCCAACTCAGTGCCGTCCCAAGTCCGGATACATAGAGAGGGTTGGATTCAGAAAAGGTATCTGTCCGTAGAATTTCTGTCAAAACCTTATTGGATGAGTCTTTTACTGAGTATCTTTGGAAATGACTCATCAAGAACGGCGACTCCGGATAGGAAAAAAAGCCGAGAAGAATTTGATTAATGGCTTAGCACAATGTCACAAAAAAAGAAGAGAAAATCTACAATTTCGAATGTTCCTTTAAAGCCTTTGTCACTGAAACAAATATTATTATGTTTTCTTGGGTTAGACTTGCATAAAATCGCGAGATAGAATAATATCAAATTATGACACATTATATATTTTTTTATAAACAAAAAGGTTAAGTGATATAATTGAATAAGTCGAAAATAACTAACTAATTATATTTCCAATGAACAGGGTGCTGCTATCTATTATTAGGTAATTTCCCTCCTTCTATCCCTCTATCATTTCAATAATTAAATATGAATAAGTTTAATATGCATGATTTCTTCCTTATAAATATATCAATAAGTCGAATTAAATGATTTCAGTTACAGAAAAAACTAATACATTGGAAAAGATAAACAATACCCCTCACCCCCCTATTTCTCTCGATCCAACTAAGAAATTTTCCATTAAAACGAATCAAATAAAGTAAACATCCATAATATAGAATCCATCTGCTTAATGTTGATGTTCCCCAACCAATAAAAAGTTGTTAATAAGAAACAAGTAGACACAAACGACATCGAATGTTGATAAAATTTATTGGGTTAATCAAAGTTTTTTAATTTACTCTACATAATTCCGATGGAATTATTTATCGTCTCTCTTATTACTTGAAAATAATCAAAATGTTGATATTTGAATATTCTGTTGTACCCCAAATTATACCCAATATTATATAATTCTCGGTGTGAAATTGCGAGCAATTATTTTACCAGAAATCGAAAGCAGCAATTAAAAAAAAAATGAACGGAATATGAATAAAGATCCGGGTGTGCATTGGAAAATCTACGATGTTAATGACATGGTATAGGTGAACAATGATGAGTTCAATAGTAGATGGGGGAGAGTATTTTGATGAGTTGCGTAATGTAGGTATGAAAGATGAAGTAAATATGATTGGCTTCCAGGATGTAGACTAGATGCGAACGCAGTGTACAGAACCGATAAGTATTCAAAAGGTTGATAATGCTGTGAATGTCTAAAATGGAAAGGGAGCTGAAATCCATGAAATAGTGGATGCAATGCTAAAAAGTGGTTGTGAGTGTGTTATTAAATAGTTCTGGCGGTTGTACGGCATTTATAGGTAAAATGCACGTGATGAGTGAAAGAATCCTGTGATAGAACCTCTGTATAGGGGCAAAAGATGGAAAAGTGAATGCAAGAAATATACTAGAATGGTTATTTTAATAGTGGCAGATACGGAGGTGTGTGGAAAAATTATGATTGAGTGGCGGATTGAATTACCAAAGCAATGATAGGTAATTTATAAATTGGGATTAGAGCGGTTCTGGGGAGTGGGTATCAAGTATTTCCATTAAGAGAATTGGAAGATAAAAAAGTGATAATGGATTTGATTTGATGATGATGAGAGAGAGAGAGAGAGAGAGAGAGAGAGAGAGAGAGAGAGAGAGAGAGAGAGAGAGAGAGAGAGAGAGAGAGTAACAAGGAGTAACAAGGAAAGTAAGTACCCTAGGAGACCTTACGGTCCATTCAAAGAGGGTATCTTTGGACTAGCAATCGAACAGGCACATGGCTGCTCAATTGTTTTGCGTCCCTGAACGGCCGCTTTTCAAGACTTTATCTAGTCTTGACTTGAACTGGTCAACAGATTCACTGTTGACAACTTCCACTGGAAGGGCGTTCCACTTACCGCAGATACTGTAGGTGAAAAAATTTCGACAGATTGCGGTTGTAACGCTTCAGTTCAAGTTTGAAGCCGTGATTGTGCGCGTTCTGTTCTCACTCAGTGTGAAAATATCCCGGTAGTCAACATTGTCGAACCCTCGAAGTATTTTGAAAACTTTGATGAGCTGACCACGCAGTCTACGGGTTTCCAGCGAGAACAAATCGAATTCCCTAAGTCTATCCTCATAACTTTTATGCCGGATAGAGGGAATCAGCTTGGTTGCCCTGGCTTGAACGCGTTCCAATCTCGCGATGTCCTTTCGCAATGAAGGACTCCAAAATTGTACGGCATACTCCAGGTGCGGTCGGACAAGTGAGTTGTACAGGCACAGTACAATCTCCTGGTTCCGATAACCAAACTGGCGCTTAATATAGCCTAGCATCCTTTGGGCCTTTTTCTCCGCCTTAATGCACTGTTTCGAGAACTTGAGGTAACTAGTGATTGTTACACCCAAGTCCTTCTCAATGTCAGTGGATTCCATAGCAGTGCCCTTAAGGATATACTAAGATTGGGGGTTTCTGTGGCCGATATGCATCACTTTGCATTTGTTCACGTTAAAAGGCATTTGCTACGTGTCCGACCACTCCTCAATCTTCCCAAGATCTTCCTGCAGGCGGGCAGTATTTCCATCTTTTGCAACGTTCATACCAAGCTTGGTATCGTCGGCAAATTTGGAAATTTTGGCAACCATGTCACCGTCCATGTCGTTGACGTAGATGATGAATAGTAGTGGTCCCAGGACAAAACCTTGAGGCACCCCGCTAGTAACGGGCACCCACTCAGAAGACTGTCCATTCACCATCACCCGTTGCCGTCTGCCACTTAGCCAGTTCTCTATCCAGCCGGCTACCTTTCCGTCTATGCCAAGCGCTCGCACTTTCCGGAGAAGGCGGTGGTGTGGTACATAATCAAAGGCTTTCTGAAAGTCTAGGTAGACCACATCCATCACCTTGTCCCGATCGTGCTCACTGCACACAAAGTGGAAAAATTCAACTAGGTTCGTCAGGCATGACCCTTGCCTTGGAAAGCCGTGCTGAGAACTTCTCAGTAGCAGGTTTGAATCTAAATACGACAACACGTTGTTCACCATGATGCTTTCCATAAGTTTACCGACTATCGAAGTCAGACTGATAGGTCGGTAGTTCGACGGTTGGTTACGGTCTCCTTTCTTGAAGATAGGAATCAACTCCGCCTCACGCCAATCTCTAGGAACGCATTTGGTCCGGATTGACATGTTAAAGATAGCGCACAGATGTCGTGATACTTTATCGCACACTTCCTTCAACACTTTAGGTAAAACCCGTCCGGTCCAGGGGACTTATTCGTCTTTAGGTCAGCGATCTTTTTCTAAAATTCTCCTTGGGTGAAGTCCATTGCCTCCAGCTTTTCCCCCGAGTAGGAATCTGTTGGCCGGAGAATGGGACCACACTCTTCAGTAAACACTGAAGAGAAGTAGTCGTTGAGGAGGTTAGCATTTTCTGCATCTGAATGCTTTAATGTTCCCTCCTCATTCCTCAGAGGGCCAATCGTTCGACGGATTGGTTTACGGCTGTTCACATATTCAAAAAACTCCTTGGGATTCTCTTTACAGAGTCTCGCCATTCGGAGTTCCTCAGACCGCTTAGCCACCCTTATGCTGGACTTCACTTTCCTGGCTAGCCTCCGGTATTCGTCAAAGTCACCCGAGATCTTCGATTGCCGGTACACATTTCTCTTCTCCCTAAGCAATTGCCCGATTTCTCGATTAAACTACTTCGGTTGAACAGAGGACCGATGGGGGCATTTCAGAGGGATAAAACGCGATTGAAGACTCATGAATGTGGTTTTGAAACTGTTCCAAGAGTCTTCAACAGCCTCGCACTCTTCTAGCCTCTCGTCAGTCAGTCCCGCGCGTAGACCTGCAAAGTCTGCTCTTCTCAAATCCAGTTTCCTTGATTTACTAGTTGCAGGCTCTGCCTTGGGGACTTTGACTATAAATCTAATCAGTCGGTGGTCACTGCCACTGAGCTCTTCGCCAACAGAGAGGTCCTCAACGATGTCATCCTCAGAGGTGAAAACCAAGTCGAGGATATTGTCTCCTCTCGTTGGCTCTCTCACCCATTGAGTGAGGAACTCATTGTTCGTGAACTCCATGAGTAGTGCGTTCTCGTCACAGGGTTCTCTGGTTTCCCAGTCAACTTGTGTGTTGAAATCACCCATGACGATACACACTCTGACTTCGACAAGTTCTCCTAGTATCCGGTACAGATCTCTCTCCTTTTCAACGAGTTGGGCAGGAGGTCTATAAAGCACCAGGGTCCTGTATTTGGCAGGACCTATCTCTAGGTCAACACCTAGTAGTTCATGGTCGGATACGATGTTGCAATCCGTCGAGTTAAGAGTATCCTTGACATACAACATCACACCTCCACCCTCTCTGTCTGGCCTATCTTTTTTAGAAAAGCTGGTAATCGGGAATCGTGAATTCACCTTCAAAATCTTGGCTTGAGGTTTTAATCCACGTCTCCGTTATGGCAAGCATCTCAGGCTCCTCTGTTGCTACGAGGCCACGGAGCTCAAGAAACTTATTCCTGATTGACCTCGCGTTGAACAGAAGAACTTTTAGGGAGTCTCCCCAGTGTAAGACTCCCTACGCCCCTTCGTTTCCAGGCTTCTTTTGTGTGGCAGTACCCCTCTTTGCCACATCTAAGAACGTCGTTCCAGGAATGACACGGGCATACTGTCTTATGTCCGTCTTCACTCTGGTTCGGACGATCCTCTGCGTCCGCTCTACGACATCCTGGATTAAGTTACAGAGTACAGCCTTTCCCTTGAATGAAGGTGCACTCCGTCCATTTTGTAAAGGTGGTTTCGACCGTAAAAGGTGCGGTAAGGGTCCAGAAAGAAGACTTCTTCCGCCGTACAGAGGTCGGACAGGCGCTGGTGCAGGGTCACGTTCTTAGAGTGAGCTGTCCGGCTAAGACCTCTTCTTGGGAGCATCTCTACAACGACCCGTTTGCGAGTTCTCAATCCACAGTCGTCCACGGCTCCCATGACCGTGTTGAGAATTTTCTCGCTGGGACCTACTTTGCCTCCTCGGAGGTAGAGGTCATTCCCACTCACCATCAGGGCAACGGCTGAATTCTCGGAGATCTGAGATTTCTCAGCCTCTACCCTAATATGGTGTTTTTTCCCTCCTGGCTGGCAGCATACCTCCACACTAGTGCGAAGGCGGGCCGCTAGCAGGGGCTGCAAACCTTTTGCTTGGGAATCGCCCACAAGGGTAACCCTCGGACATTTCCGTGCAGAGGTTTGAGGCTTTCCTTGCGGAAACGAACTCTTGGTTCCCTCTTTCTTCTCCATTTTATTTTTCTTGTTCTTCTTATTCTTATTTATCTCTTCCCCCTTATCTTCCTTTGTTACATACTCTTCTGTTTTTCTCTTTTCTTCCTCGGCTTCAAATTCTCTTTTTCAGCTTCTACTTTATCTTCTGTTTCAACTTTCTCTTCTTCCTGTTTCTTTCCCTTCCTTTTCTTTTTCTTTGAGGGTTTATCCATAGCATGCGGACCTAGCTCTAAGGGGAATACTGCAGAAGCAGTGTTTAGTACAGGGCTTGACGTTAGCTCTGACCTCAAGCCTGCAAATCAGTCCCGCGTGTTCTAATTCGAGGCTGCTTATTATTTTCTCCAACTTCCTGTATCTTTCCTCGGAAACTCTGCATGTTTTTTTTTCAGCTCCTTGATTTGGCCGTTTAAAATACAGTCGGTGCAGGAACTGGCCGGGTGGCATTTCAAAAAACACCACTCCAGAAAGTCCACGCACCACTTATCTATGTGGCATATTGCGCACGTGTATTTTAGAGCTCTTGGTCCTTTCTTGCCGGTCATTTTGAACACTTTCTCTCTTTCAATACTTTGGGACCAATCAATAATAAAAAGGGGGGTTGGTGAGTTCTCCCCGCGTGAGTCGCTCCCGCCTATTGATCGGAGTCGTTTCGGAGTCTTCCAGAAGGCACGCTCCATGTGTTGCTGTTCGTCTGACCGAGTCGTCAAGCCTCGGCGTGCCGTGGCTCCCAACCAAGCAGCACAGACAGTCCCCGAAGGGGCCATCGATTTGTCACCAGGTGAACAACAACGAAGCACGCCCCTTACTAAACTTCTACTAGTTCCCTCCACAACGGCCAGGATCTCGGAGCAGCGTTCAATGGATATCCCGCCCCCCTAAGAGACTCGACCCAAGGCTTTTTATTGGCCTGGCAACCAACCTAGGAACAAAGGGCCGTCACCTCGGACCGATGCTACCAGAGGCACCCGTCAAAGGGCACTGGGAACGGTCAATAATTACGCGCCAGGGAAGGGGTTAACGGGGCACTACCCTTATCCCATTCATCGTGCCCCAACGCCTAGGACACCTCTAGTCCTAGTCTCTCGCAACCAGTGAACGTCGATTGGCGTTGTTTATAGAGGTTCCAAAGCCTCTCTTCTGACGCGTGAGGTAGCTGCCAGGTCCTTATATGTAGATAGAGGGAAAAAAGGAAAAGAGTGACATGATAGGAGTAGGCTTTTTTTGTTTTTTTTCTTTTTGTATAAGTGGGAGAGATAGGATGAAAGTAGAAAAAGAGAATGATAGAGTAGAAAAAGGAAGGAATGACTCACTTAGTCTGGAATCTCGTTTTCGACCAAATCGACAAGGGAAGCCCTACCAGGGGTTCCTTAGAAGAGGTACCCCCGTCGACATAGCTCGAAAAGTCAAAGGTACACACAAGCTCTCTTCTTGCGACAAGGGGGCGTCACCTCTCCCTCTACTTTCTTTATGAGAGAGAGAGAGAGAGAGAGAGGTTAGTTTTATTTCTTCTAGTTCTTTATGTTTTGTGTTCAGTAACCATGTGGGGTTCCTTGGAGGTTGTAGTGATCAACCAGGTCGACCATCATCTTTTGCGTTACCTTTATTATGGCTATCCGGTTTCCCCTGAAAACTTCCTTACCTGCGTTTGAGTATCACCTTACACAGCTCGTCCTCCCCCTAACCATTCGTCTCCATTCATTCCTTTCCCTAGCACGCCTTTCTCACTCCTGGATGCTCAGGCCGTGGCCTTCGTGAATGAGATGGCCTCGTCACTCGGTCCGTAAGCGGCGCCTTCGTCATCTTCAAGTGGCGGCCTCCCGCTGGAAGGCTATTTGGAAACTTAACCGCTGGACTAATCGGCAACTGACCCAATTTCAGTTTGCTGTGGGTCACGAGAGGACAAGGGTCAAGTGAAGTGAACCTGAATATTTTAATAATTTTCATAGTGGTTTTTCAATACAAGCCTGGTGCAACATGCCAAACAAGTGTTGTGTTTCATTATGCCGAGGCACTTATGGAAATGGGAACAAAGTGTGTGTGTTTTCTTTCCTTAAAGACGAGGTATTGTCTGCTCAGTGGGTAAGAGCAATACGACGAGAGGATTTTGTGCCTACGAAATACACCAAGGTTCGGGTTTCAACAGCACAGAGGCAGCAAACAGTGCTTTTGTATTTATGATAAGAAGTTTGCTCTCAAAGTTTAAGGACGTTATTCACATTTTTCCAGTTAAAACGTTGAAAGCAGAAACGTTGCATACAATAATAAAGCTAATCATCACTGGATTAGAGCAAATAGGCTTCCGAGTCATATGTGCTGTAACAGACAACAATACCATCAACAAGAAAGCCGTGTCATACTTTCACACTCCCCCTCTATGTTCCACTGTATATCACCACCCAGCACAAAATTCTAGACCTTTGTTTTTCTTGTTTGATTCTGTACATATATTCAAATGTATTAGAAACAATTGGCTTAACCAGAAAAATGGTGACAAATGTATGGAATTTCCCCACTTTTCTTTATAAAATGTATGTAACTCAGTAACTAGAATTTGCAAGGCTCCTTTTACAACTCTAAAGAAACTTCACTCTGTAGAAGCAGATTATCTCCTAAAATATGCTTATAAGCTTACGCTAAAGGCTCTGTCACCATCAACTGGGTACAGGGGCCTACATAACAACGAAAGCGATCAAAGGCGTAATAAAATCATGCAAGCAGAAAACACCAGACCCCTTAGGAATAATCAGAATAAATCTTACCAAGGCACCTAACATAATCATCAGAACATTAAAGCATATTTTTTAACACGTGTTTAAACACCGGTTACTTACCCGATAGCTAGAAACTAGCCGAAATGATATTCGTACCAAGGTCAGGAAAACCACTAAATAAACCACCTCAGCAGTTACCGGCCAATATTTCTATTGAACTTCATGGGTAACTCTTCGAGGAAACCCTTAACAGAAGACTAAAAGTATATTTTGAAGAAAATGACGGTCGAGTTTTAGTGAGTGGGTAATCCCAGTCCCACTTCTTGGACATATATTTTATTACCGCACCGAGGTGAAACGGAGATGAAGCGTATCCAATACACCTACCTTAGCCACTTCCGGTGAATAAGAATAACCCCGGTGCGTACCTTTTGATCAAAAGTAAATGATGATTCCCTAAGTGTGTCCCCCACTCAGTAAAAGCCAACCATGGGTTGATCGATGTAATATTGAGATTTAAGCAGAGTGGATTGCTTAATAATTGCCAAAGAATCGTCCAAATTAGTTAAACACACAGATACAAAAATAATCTGTAATGTACATGAATTTGAAATGAGCAACAGCGTATATAAATATAAATATAATTAATCTTGCACTGAATAAATAAGTCTACAAAAATGTCGTGGGAGTTACTTGAAAATTACTCACTGGGATGCTTGCCTCTTAATGACACCCGGTAGAACTCGAGGTTATGGGCTTGGGATAAGAATTCTAGTTCGCAAATAAACTGGTGAAGTTAGAAGAGGAGATAATTCAATTAATGATACCTTTTGAGTTCGTAAGTATTTTTGAAGGGGACGGTGAAGATCTTCTTCTGGTGACGATGATCGCAATTATTCCGACCGTCCGAGGTTACCGAATGAGAAGGTAATCCTAGACCGGTGATATAATGATCCAATGCCAGATCACGAAGGTGAGCCAAACGGTGACTCAAATTGGACTTCTTCCTGGAAGTACCTGTCCGATTATTTGGCTCCTAGAGTGGGTAGCCAAAATCGATTGCTTAGGTACTTCTAGTGTAATTCGAAGAGGGAGCTCCTGTGTAATCTTAGACTCTGAAGAAAGGGGGGGGGAGAATGTGAGAAGTTTGGCACGTACAAGTACCGTGAAGGCAACAATCAATACCTTCCTTGAGGCGGGCGAACGGTTTCCTTTGTGCATCGGGCTCCACACAAACTCGACGTAGGTCCAAGGTCTTCTGCCTGATTCCAGGGAGAAGTTTTCCTTTTATTTCCCTCGCGAGCAGAAATCGAGAGAGAGAATCGAATTTTCGTAAAATCCGTATCGTCGCGCGAAAGACCTTTTTTCATCTTTGGGCAGACAGTATGTCTTTCACGCCTTCGAGCCATCTCGGAGTTTACGGTGGCGCGAAAAAGGGCGACAGAGAATTCGAGTCGAGAGGTGCATTTAGAGATACAAGAGGGCACGCAGCTTGTGTCGGAGTATTTCTGCGTACACTTATGTACGCGGTATTTAGACTTCTACAATGACCTTTATAATGATTATCAGTTCCGATTCAGAAGAGGCAGAGACACCACAATGGCACTTAATATAATAACAGAGAAACTAGCAAAGGCCAAAGCAGAGAATAACTACATCGATCTGATCCTGAGAGATGTAGAAAAAGCATTCGACAAAGTCTGGGTCAGAGGAATGCAATATAAGATCTTAAATATCCAGACGAATAGCAACATGGAGAGAATTATCTGCGATTATGTCACAGACAGAAGAGCATATGTGACGATCAATGGTTATTCAGGACCAGAATTCGAATTGGAAGCAAGGGTGCTGTTCAGCCCCACGCTGTATTCAATATACACAGCAGGCCTGCTACCACTAATAATACCTGATTGCCTAAACATAGAGTTCGCAGGCGACATAAGCCAACTGGTCGTCACTCCGTACAGGAACGTACGCTTTCAGGCAAGGATAACACCTTTAGAAATCAGCAACATTAAAAACTACGAAAGAGATTGGAAGATAAGGACTAACAGGAGGAAATTTACAACAATCCCAATCTCCAGGAACAAAACAGCTTAAATTGTAGTTGAAGATCAGAACTACAGATAACATAGTGAGGGCAAAGTGCTAGGACTCAGAATAACAAAAAGAGGCTACAAACAACATATAGTGGAGAGGAAGAACAAGGCGATTCCGATGCTTAACCTACTGTACAATCTAAGAGCGTTAGGCTGAAAAATAAAATAAAAATCTATCTTGCACTAGGAAGAGAGGTACTATTATACCCTCCAACCCCTATCAACGGTGAAACAAGGACGAAAAAATTGGAGCTCTGGAGAATACAAAATAAAGCTTTCTACCTAATCACCAACACCCGTAGGAAAGAGAGGAGAAGACTACAGGATCTACATCAAGAAGCAGGATTAGAAACGCTCAACATCAACATTAGAAACAGAACGGAGAAAATATGGAGGAAGATAGACGATCTACCTCCGATATTTGCAGAGCACACGAACACCAGAGCTGGAATCCCCTTTAACACTCGATTTTCCAGCAACAGACAACAGTTGAGAATCGAGGAGGTACCCATGTTTACTTAAGTAGAAATTCAAAATGAGAGAAGGAACAAGCATAACGATAAAGATATTTGCCTCACTATATACAAACCCAACCAACGAAATAACCAACCAAGCTACTAGATTGATACCCAAATAAGATAACCGAATTTAAACAACTGAAATAGGAAGAAGCAACCGACTAAGAAAACAACACAGATCAAAAGTGTAAACAGAAATAATACGAACAAAATGAACTAAAAGTGTAACAAGTGAACTATAGTATTAAAAAGTTTAACAAAAATGATAGTGAAGGGAAAGTTAATAGTAAAACAATGAGCCAAATGTGGTTCCCTGATGACCCTCCATGAGGAGACCTCCTCCAGCTGCAAATGGTTCATAATAGTGCAAATGAGATGGACACCAACAAGGAAGAACTAGAGAACGAAACCCAGGAACCTAAAGCTGCTGCAGCAAAACCTACATAGGCCCAACCAAATAGAAAATTTACGAAGAGAAGCGGAATGGTAAAACCGGCATCAACGGAATCCACTGACTCGCCGTACTCTTCTGACTCAGAATCAGAAGCCCCTAAAAACAAGAAAAGCAAAAAAAGGAAGAAAACCAAAAAACCGCTCGATGCGGATAAGATTAATCTCACCATTTATGCGTCAGAGAAATTCCCCCTTCTCTGAAAATATGGACAAAACAACAATTCTAAACGGAGTAAATAAGAAAATATAAAAAGGGGAGTACTACGCATCGATCGAGGTTGAAGTGGTTGAGGAGGTCCTACTACGCCATAACGTTACTCTATACAAGGATTCGTATGAACAGGTCTCCCACACATAATTAAAAAAAAAGAGGAACGGAAGAAAAATAAACTTTACCCAGAAACACTAGTAGAGAAAGACCAGCATGAAGAAAGTGAACAATAGATTGAGGATTCTAACACTCATCGTTAATGGATGGGAGGGGAAAGCAACGGCATATGGAAACATATTCCGTGTGTTTGACCCCAACATAATACTCATAACGGAACACGGTATTGACACCACAAGTGCTCAACTCAAAATACGGGATACAGAGTGCTCATGAAGAATTACTCAGAGGAACGGTTTAATGGCGCTGCAATAGCTGTTAGAGGGAACCTCACGTTCAAACGTCTCCCAGAATTGGACGAATTCTTAGTGGCGATACAAATTCCCACGTTGGTGGGGAACCTCACGATAGCTCTGGCCTATCACCCCCCTCGCGGAGCCTATCTACCCGTCACAAACTTCTGCACACTTTTCGGGCACCGGAGAATGGCATTTTTAGTGGGCGCCCTCAATGCCAGATGCCGAATGTCGGACTATGGTACGAGTAGAACTAGTGAAAGGGGCCGAAACCTGGAAGTGATAATGGACAGGAAAAACATTCAGAGGATAGGGCCAGATTTCCCGACCTACACCCCTAGCGGATCAGCCACCAAACCTGACATTATCATGACAAGTGGAGGCTTCCCCTTCACCTACCATAGCGAGCTGGACCCAACAACTCCCAGCGACCACATTGCGATATTAACCACCATTTCACTCGCGCTGACCCAGCTGCCAGTCACACCAGGTAAGAACTACGCCGCCACCGACTAGGACCGTTACAAGAGTCTTCTCCGACAATACGCCTCGGCAGACCTGAGCGAGGCTACATTGGAGGAGATCGACGAAGAACTAGAAAGAGTAACGACTTCTATCATCGAAGCTGGCAGCGAATGTGTTCCAAAAAAATGGATACAAAATGCTACCTCAGCCCAGATGGACAGAGGATATGAAGAGGATCGCACATGTGCGTTACTACGCCGGCTATGCTTGAACTAAAGGAAGCAATAAACATCCAACAAGCTGAGATCTGGGACAGCCTTATAGCCCGAGTAGACAGTGAGCTGAGCCCCGCCAAATTCTGGCACCGAATCAGGTAATTGAAAGGTTTGTAAAGAAAGGAAAAGGCTCCGAAAATACATAGAGGACCTGGTGGTTCTGGAGGAATGATTCAGAGCATAATGGGAGAAAGTCTTTACTATCACCGAAGAAGACAACGAAGACCTGGACCAGGAATTCGAGGGCCGTCTGATTGATGATCTGAATCAGATAATATACTGCACGCATCTACACCACCACGCAGACATGGGAAGAGAGATGGTTGACCATGGTCGTCCAATAACAACACAGAACGTCATGGCCACTGTGAAATCCTTCAAACAAAAAGCATCAGGCTGGACGGGCATCAGCAAAAACAATCTGGTAAATGTCCCGCATCAGATCATTCATGGAATCACCAACATCTTTAACGCTTTCTTGAACACGGGCTACTTCCCCGAAGGTGTAAAGGTGGCCAAAATCATTTTTATACCCAAGGCTGGTAAGTCCCCAGCTCAACTGGTGAATTAGAAGCCAATCTTTCTTCTTGACTTCATGGGTAAAATCTACGAAAAAATCCTAGCAAACCGGCTTCAAGACCAACTAGCCGAACTGGGAGCTCACAACCCCCTGCAGCACGGGTTCAGAAAGGGGCGAGGAACGGAAACTGCCCTTACCCTCCTAACGGAGAAAATAGCCCACTGGAAAGCCAAGGGGAAATACTTAGACGTGGTTCTGCGCGATGTACAGAAGCAATTCTATAAGGTTTGGCTGAGTGGTCTCCAATTCAAGATCCTGAACCTCCAGCCGAACTGACTCCTGAAAAGTCATCTGTGACTATATTATGGAGAGAAAAGCCCAAATCTCCATCCAAGGCTTTTCAGGACCCTAATTCGAACTCAAGGCGGGACTTCCACAAGGCAGCTCTCTGAGTCCGTTGCCGTACCTCGTGTACACAATAGACCTCCCTGCTTCGGTGCGGGACGATACGATGTATCTGAAATTTGCAGATAACATCACACAAATCGTCTCCATCTCCTATAGGAACGCTGGAGTTCAAGCAAGAAATACATCTACCGAAATAAACAACATTAACAGATATGAAAGGATGTGGAAAATTAAAACCAACCACCAAAATTTCCAAATAATCCCAATGAACCGCCGGAAAATAGATGAAATCATTGTGAATGACGACCTATACCCATACTAGGAACATGGTTACGTCCTGGGTTTACCCAGGTTCCCCAAGTCTGGGTACCAAACCCACATCAACACCAGAGTCTCCCTAGCCAATAGGCAGCTTCGGAAACTATACAGGTTCCGGAACCTTAACGCTCCAAACAAAAAGAAGCTATACACTGCCTTGGTACGCTCAATCTTGGTATACCCGACAGTGATAACGCAGATGACAAGTTGTACTTCTCTCAGGAGGATGCAGAGAGTACAAAATAAAGCCACCCTGCTAATAGCTGGAGCTAGAAGAAACGACCGTATTAGGCAAACAGACCTGCACGCAAGAGCAGGGCTTAAGCCAATTAATACGGAAGTTCAAAGGGGAGGGAGAGAGACTTGGGATAAGATAGAGCAAACTATTATACCCACACTCGACAACCTCAACATTGCAATCTCACAGCATAAGCGACACAAAGGTGCAAGGACAGCATTATTCCCAAGCGAAAGAAACTGCGCGGGAGAGGCAATAAACTCGATATATAAATAACCAAGATCGAGAAATAGGAACATAAAGCCCGGAGAAAAACAAGAAAGAACAACCATTATAGACTTAAACCAAAAAATGAAAAGCGAAGAAAGAAGAGATAACGAATAAGACCACATAAAATAAATAAATAAAAGGACAAACAATAAAAAGAGGCGAAATGCCCATAAAAGTTGTAAAGAAACGAAAAATAATTCAAAATAAAACTAAACAAAAGAGGCGAAGAGCTCATCAATGAAAAAAACAAAAAAAACAATAACCAAACAAAACCAAACAAAATAATTTAAAATAAAATAAAAATAAATAAAAGAGGCGAAGAGCCCATTAAAAGAAAATTAAATAAAAAGTCTAAACTAATTTAAGAATAGAATAAAAAATGAACAAAAGACGCGAAGTGCCCACAAAAATAAAAATAAAATAAAAGAATAATAGGCGAAAGTGAAAACAATAGAGGCAAAATGTCCACAAAAATAATATTAGGCCAAATAAAGTTAGCAAAAGACAAGCCTGAAATGCTATCAAGCTAGGACGGACTAAAAAATAAAATTAAATAAATATATATATTTAAAAAAAGATTCAGACCTGCAACAGTGGGAACACTGCAGGCTAAATTTTTTTTTCATCAAAACTGGAAAAATATGTCAGTAAAACAAAGGCGATGCCCTCGCAACAAGGGTAACTAAAACTAAAAAACTTCACTTCTATCACACCTACAACACATTTCACTACCTAGGTCATCAAATCGAATCAGGGAGACTGTTGACGGCTCAGTTCATCTCACTACTCACAGCGATCCACGCACTGCTATGTTACGACAACTATTTGTCTTGAATAACTTTGTGAAAGAAGAAGCACTTTTATACATACAATTTCGTATTCCTAAAAGAAAGGCAGAAAAGAGAAGAAATATATGTCCGAATTGGACTTATTGGAGAGATCTCCTGTTTCCGATTCGCGGGTTATGACCCCAAAGCGGGGATTTCCTCAAATTTTCTGCCTCAAACTATCACTGTTTTCAGTCTTTTTACTTAAACTGTATTTCTGCCTAGTACAATATAACTCGACCACCAGTGAGGTCCCAGAAACAGTCGATAGTAGGGCATAGGGAACTTCTGAAGGAGACCTCGTAATTGGGACATAGAAGGAGCCCGGTGACGAGAACAAACCTGACTGTACAATCGCTTATAGGGCTAGGCCATCTAGGTAGGGTGGTCGGGGAGTGTGTGCCCCAAGGAAGGTAGGATATTTAGAAATAGGTTCATATACTAGTGGAGCGAGGATAATATTTGCCCAGGTTTTACTTTTCAGAAGGACGTCTCCCCGAAGGGGGGTATGAGATAGGACAATGCACCTGCCGGATGTCACCAAGAGACTGCGCCTCCAAGTTATACCGAACGGAAATAAAAGGAAACCACAAGAAGTCACCCAAAGCATTTTCAAGGATTTACAAATTGCACTTATCAAATGCATTAAGACGCCCAACGGATTCGTGGTAATTTGTGCCGATAACAATGACGTCGAACTACTACTTTCATCTGTGGCAACGATCGCCATCCGTAAAATGCACATAGAAGGAAAAGTACCTCCGCAGATAATCGCGAATCAAAGTATCGTCTGCAGAGGAATCGAGTCTTGGATTGGAGAACATACACCAGAGGAATTAAGGCAAGAGCTACAAGAGCAACAACCATGGCTGAAGATTGACGACATAATTAAATTCAGAGAGCACACACATGTTTTTAAAATCGTTTGCGAGTCTACAGAGATTGCTACAAAAGCATTATAAAAGGACTTTTCACATACAGTATGAGAATTCCAGCCAGCAATATTCAACGATATTAGTACCACAATATTCAAATTTGCTTCAGGTGTTATAAGATGGAAGATCACATAACCGCCAACTACTCCCTAAAGGAAAAGATATACAGAAGTGCAGCGGCCCCCATTCATGGAAGAACTGCTCAAATTATTAAAAAAATGTGTAAATTGTAGAGTAAGCCATAGAAAAATAGCTATGTCATGCCCGAAGAGAAAAGAAATTATAAGGAGAAAAGAAACTGAAATCTACCAACGAAAAGATGCTTCACGAAATTCCACAAATGCATCAGCGGCAGCGAAACCCAACGTCCAAACAACTCAAATTACAATCGACGGGACTCTGAACGTAAAAATACTGAGGTGTATTCTCCATTCACACATCATGGATATCGCACAGCCGGGAACAAATTCTAAAACGTTGAACTCCATGCTCAAGGAAAACAGTCTAGAATCAATGAAATTCTCTAAAGACATTGATTTATCGGCTATATTCATCATTAATATTTCTGAGGACACGAAAAAGACACTCCTTGAATAAGCAAAAAGAGATAATAGCGAATTAGAAGAAGAAGAGAAAACAAAGAGTGAGGAAACAGAATCAGAGAGCACCACCGACGAGAACAATAAGAAAAGCACAAAAGAAAGTACGCATAAAAACAAAAAGAAAAAAAGGAAATCGATCAAAGGACGCCTCACCGCGCGACAGGACACCGCAAATAGCAACCGCGAAATGCGAGATGGAATAAAAGTTAAATCTCACCGAGAACAGAAAGGAAAGGCAGAACCACAGAAAAAATACAAATAAATAATCATATAAACTCCACTCTCCTATAAAAGAAGAACCGTTTAATAGCCAACAGGCTGAAAGGAGAACAAAAAATTAAGAATTCTACAGACAAATACGAACGGATGGAAAGATAAAGAAAACATATGGATATATATTCAGAAAAATAGATCCCGACATAATTCTAATATCAGATCACGGAATTAACCTCGAGACGTACATATTAAAAATATGGAACATTGACGTAATAGCTTCTAACCCCACAGACGAACAACTCGACGGAGCAGCAATAGCAATAAAAAAGGAATAGAGTACAAAACAAAACGACTAACTGAATCTTACCTCGCAATTGAGGGAAAAATGGAATTAATCAATATAATAATCGCTACGGGATGCGAACCACCGCGACTTCCAATAAATAACTTTGTGAGAATATTTAACAATAGGTTTTTAACTTTGTTTTTGGGAGGCCTGAATGGAAGATGCACGTAGACGGGATATAGGAACAGAAACCAAACAGGAAAGGAGCTACAAACTCTAATAGACAGACGGATAATAAGAAGACTGAGACCAAAGTACCCAGCGCTAATTAAAGACATAACAGCGACAACTCCAGACATCTGCCTTGCAAACAATAACATTCCTTTTAACTACCACATGTAACCTGTAGATGTTATCCGCAGCGACCACACAACAACGCTACCATAGAGATGACTGGGAAAAAACAAACAAGAATTGAACGACTACCCACCGAACAGATTGAATAAAGTTACTTTAAAAGAAATCGTCGACGAGTTCGAAAAATAAGGACGCGACTATAGAGAGCTGACGAGAATGCAATACCCAGAAACACATACAAAACAGTTGAATTCTTTATATGGTCCTGCGAAATGAAAACTAAGAATGCAGAAATAAAAGCGATAAACGAGGACATAATAATAAACGGAGCGTCAAGGGAAAAATACCACAATCTGAGAACGAAGAAGAGGGAACTACTACGCGCAATAACCGACAAAAAAAGAGAATATTGGGACTTTGCCGTTCAAAATATTGACAACGAGCTATTGCACCGAGAATTTTGGAAAAAAAGATAAAAAGAATGGGAAATACTAAAGGAAAAGAGAAAATAAAGATTACGGACAGAAACGGAAATTTAATCGAAGATGAGCGCGAGATTAAAAAAATGTTCATGGAATACTGGAAAGGAGGTTCAACATCAGCGAAAAGGAGAACGAAAACTACGATATAGACTTCGAAAACCAAATATTTGACGAACTAAATGAACGGATTGAGAGGACTTTCCTATCACACTACGTAGAAGAGGAACGGTATGCGAACGATGGATTTAACGCTAAAATCACAATCGAGGAATTTAAGAATACCATCTCAAATTTTAAACATAAGTCCCCTGGGAAATTGGGCCTCACCAGAAAAAAAACTATATAGAAGCAACAGATAATATAGTAGAGGGGATACAGAACGTGTTTTAGGCCTGTGTAAACACGGGATACTTCCCCGATGAGTTAAAGATAGCCAAAATGATATTCATATCGAAGCCGAGAAAACCACCTTCGGAGGTCGAAAATTTCAGACCTATATCCCTTCTCGACTTCATCGGGAAGGTATTCGAAAATATCCTGAACCGAAGATTAAATGAATATCTCACAGAAAACAACCTATAGAACAAACAACAATTTGCGGCAGAAAAAACAGGAACACGGAGATGGCCATCAGCGTGATTACAAAAAAATAAGCAAAGTAAAAGGAGAGAAATGCAGTATGGATATTGTATGCTGGGACGTATCGAAGGCATTCGATAAAGTCTAGCAAAGAGGCATACAACATAAAATTCTAAATCTTGAAATGAATAAGGAATTTTATGCGACTACGCCATGGAAAGATATGCATACATAGGCACGGGGGACTCGGTCAGGGAGGGTGTTTAAGTCCTTGGCTATACTCTGTGTATACTTCAGACATTCCCCCACCCAGAAACGAAGGCTGTGTGAACGTACAATACGCAGATAATAACATTGAATTAATTCCCTCTGTTTATCGGAACCCACAGATGCAGGCCAGAATAACGGCAACAGAAATTGAAAAGCTAAACAAATACGAACGCAAATGGAAAATTAAAAAGAATAAAGATAAATTTAAAATTATGCCCATGTATCGCCAAAAATGATCCGATGTTTAAGTAGACTGGGAGCGATACAGGTAAACGGAGAAGGCAAGATTTTAGGCCTAATAATGGTTATAAGAAACCCTTAGCCAAAGAAACAAATAAAGCACTAGTCATGCTAACTCTACTTTACAAATAGAAAAATGTAAATATTAAAAATAAGAAAAAAAATTACCAAACAATGGTCGAGCTAACTTTGATATATCCAACAATTGCCATGTATACGATTTCAAAAAGCAATCTAATAAGAATGCAACGTATAAAGAATAAGGCAATATATATCTTCACGGTGGGGAGTTGAGGCTTGTCCTGGCTGACGTCTGCCTGAGATGCAAGTAGCAACATATAAGGGGCGGTCAATAAGTTTTGCGAATCGGTAGGGAAAAACAGAGGAAGGGGGATGGCTATTTATGGGGGTGTTAGGGCAAGTTATGACAAGTCAGGACCTGCAGCCGCACGCTCCTGCCTCGTCTATTTAAGAAGCAGTAGCTGATCGCAATCACAAGGAAGGCAAGATTTTTTTTTTTAAGAGCTTATCTGGCGACTGCCTACTTGGGCATTAGTCGCCGTATTAAAACTGGCCTAGTTCTAGGCTACTTTAAAATAAAATTAAAGAGACGAAAAACACACCAAAAAGGGGGAAAGGAAGCAAGCTACTGCGTCGAAGGGAGGTCCCCCCGGCGCAGGAACGTGCAACCTAAAGGAAAAAAAACAAACAAAAGCAAAAAAACAAAGCAAAACAAAAAACAAACAAACCCTGCTTTAAAAATAGGGAGAAGGCCGGCCTCCCCCAAAAGTCAACAAGTCCACCAGTCAATGTGCGCGCACTCGTCCCGATTACAAGGGACAGGTGGTAGCGACCCCGCCCAACCTAGTACCGGGAGAGGTAACGTGCGCGAAGATCACGCAGACTAGGACATTCGACAAGAATGTGCCAAATAGTCTGGGGAATGACGCAGTCGTCACAATAGAGCGCAGGCAAGCGCTTCATCAAATAGCGATGCGTCACACAAGTGTGTCCGATTGGGAGACGACAGAAAGCGACCTGAAGCCATCGCGGCATTGGGGGATAGGTCCATGGGAAGAGTCGCGGCGAAATGGCACGCAACTGTAAGTTTCCTTCGACCGTCTCCCATCTTCTTTGCCAAGCAGTCAGAAGAGCTGCCGGTATTCCTGCCATGTAGTCGGTGTGAGGAAGAGCAAAACGATGGTCCGGTCGCAGAGTCCTCGCGGACTCTTTGGCACCCTCATCGGCGCACTCATTCCCCGCAATTCCTACATGTCTAGGAAGCCAGCAGAAGATAATCTCGACATCCGCCCGGCTCGGCAAAACCGTGGCGTCACGGATATCGCGAACCAGGGGATGCGGAGATTCCAATGCCCCGAGAGCACTTAGGGCGCTTTGTGATTCGCTATAGATCACAATCCGGTCTCCAAACCGGGAACGTCACGGAATCTCCCATACCGAATGGTGTATGGCCACCAGCTCAGCCATGAAGACAGACGTGCACCTGGCAGAGCCCCGCTGACTTCAAATAGAGGGGATACGGCGTGGAAGCCGACCCCCTCTTGGGACTTGGAGCCATCCGTATACACTGGCACGGTGCCAGAGTTGAACGAGGTGTGCTTCAAAAAGGTCGAACGCAATACTCCGGGCGCCGTACAAGCTTTGGGAGCAGAGGCGTGGCGAAAAATACCCAAATGTGGTACCCTCTATGGTGGCGTCCTGGGCAGAACCAGGGGTGCCACCAGCCCGAGAGCTATATCTACATCTCGAAGGAGCTTCCTAGCCCTAAACCCAAAGGGCGTAGGGTATGATTGGAGTCTCTCGACGGCATAGGCACCGTCGAGATCAGCTGCGGATGCAGTGAGAGCTGTTGGCGACTGAGGGAGGTGCCGGGCTCGCGCTTACAGGCGAGTGATGCACTGCACGCGGCGCAGAGTGAGTGGCATCTCCCCAGCATCGACCAACAAGCTCTCAATGGGGGAAGTGCGGAAGGCACCAGTCGCAAGGCGAAGGCCGGTGTGGTGGATCGAATCCACCTTCCGCAATAAACGCTCGGCTGCGAATGCATAAAACTCGCATCCGTAGTCGAGCTTCGAGCAAACAAAGGATCGATAGAAAAGTAAGGCAGTAGCCCTATCTCCGTCACGGAACGGAGAATGTTCATGGCGCGGGTAAAAAAGACTCTAAGGCTGCGAATATGAGCCTCCCAGGTGAGGCTTCGGTCGAATATAAGACCAAGGAATCGGTGCGACTCAACCACATCCAGGTGCACCCCATTAAGAAACAAATCTGGTTCGGGGTGAAGAAGTGGGTGGCGGCAGAAGTGCACCTCCTTAGTATTGGCTAAAGAAAACTGAAACCTGTGTACTTCGGCATTGCGAGAGACGCGGTTCAATACCTGTTGGAGACGACGCTCCAGAGTTGGCATCTGGGCCGCGCCAAAAGAGATCGAAAGGTCGTTCACGTAGAGCGTAGCGAGAACATCTTCCTTCCTGCAGCACCGAGGTGATGCCGTTGCTGCTCAGGGCAAAGAGTGTGACACTGAGGACACTTCCCTGCGGGACACCCTCTTCTTGCTCATTTGGGCCGGAGAGGGCTCCGTTCACCCGTACGTGGAATCGAAGATCTCGCAAAAATTCAGATATAAACATTGGGAGGCGTCCCCTCGCTGCCATCGTGTGGAGAGTCTGCATGACACCGTATCGCCATGCGGTATCATAGGCCTTCTCCAGATTAATAAACACCGTGGCGTAGTGCTGTCTACGAAGAAAAGCCTCACAGACGGCATTTTCTAGTCAGAGCAGAGCATCCGACGTGGAGTGAAACTTGCGGAAGCCGCACTGTGCAGAAGACAGATGGCCTCCGCTGTACAGGAAAAAGGCTAATCTAACATTTAACAATTTCTCCATCAACTTGCACACGCAAGAGGTTAGAGAGATTAGGCAGTAATCTGGGAGAAGACCCTCCATCCAGATCTTGTTTAACAAATCTAACAGAAAGGCTATGCCATGCTCACCCAGGTGTCGAAGCATGGCGTACGGGACATCGTCCGGACCATGGGCGGTGTATGCGCAAGAAACGTGAGCGGAGCGCAACTTACTCACAGTTAACCTCTCGTTGAAGGGTTTTCCGCCTCTTGAGGTAAAGTCCAGCTGGCGGCCTTCCGCGACATGACAACGTGCATTGGTGCTGGCGGAGTAGCATCACGGCTAGAGAATGCGGAAAAAGCGGTCCTGAAGGATTTTGCCACGGACGCGGGGTCCGAAATTGCGGTTTTATTCTCCTGGAAAACGGGAGGGTGTTCCTGCGAGAACTTGCCTAGAATCCTTTCGACTCGCTTCCACACCCCTGCTAAAGGGCTCTTCTCGTTAAGTGAAGACACGTATGCCAGCCAAGAAGAGCGGGATGCGGGCTTCAAAATATACCGGAACCCTACCTTAGCCAGACGAATTTCACCGACAGTGAAATCGTTCGGGCGGCGCTTATAGCGCATGTAGGCATAACGCTTCTGTTCGAGGGCCGCCTCACACTCGGCCAACCACCATGGGAGTGTTCGGCGTGTAAAATGACCAGACATTCTAGGAATAGTAGTCAGGCCCGCGGCGATGAGGTTGCCAGAAAAGAACTCAACGGCTTTATCTACCGACCTAAACTCCTCGACTGAGTTAGAGAATTCAGTCATTTCCTGAAATGCAGACCACCGCGCCCACGCCAAGCACCACCGAGGTGGGCTCTCAGGTGCCAGTTGCCCTGAAAATGATATTTGAATGAGAAAGTGATCACTACCATGGAGATCTTGGACCACCCCCATATCAAAATCAGGCTGTGCATCCGAAAAGCACAAATATAGGTCAAGGAAAGAAAATAAAACGGTTCTCGGACAGTGATGCGTAAACTCATCCACGTTTAGGACACCCATCTCAAGCTCTTCGATCAGATCGGCAAGAACTTGTCCCCTGGGATTTATTGAGTTATCTCCCCAGAGAGGATGCCTGCCGTTCAGATCTCTAAGCAAGAGAAAGGGCCTCGGCAACCGTGCCACGAAGCGGCGGAAGCCCCGGCGTCGAAGTCAGCTGACGGTGGAATGTACGCAGCAATGATAGTATACCTACTATCCAGGTGCAGCTGCACAGCCACTGCCTGAGAAGAGGTATCTAAATAAAAAGGAAGGACGGAGACATCATGCCGTGTGTAAACCGAGCATCCCTCAGCCCGGCCATCCCGTGGTGGTGGGGTCGCATGACCCTTATACCCCGGGAGGGTGGGGAGAGGGTACGCGCCTAGCATGGTCTCCTGCAGAAAGATAGCTAACGGGCAACGGGAAGAGACGAGCCTCCGCAGCTCCTCCCAGTTGGCCCGGAGTCCACGTCAATTCCATTGAAGGAATATGCCCTCCAGGCCTAGCTCGGAGGAGACGCGGGAACCCTCCTCGAACAGAAGACCCTCATGGAAATGGCCGTACGCTTCCCGGAAGCAGAACCTCAGCCGCTGTTGGACGGACAAATCGCTGAGAGGCGCTGTCGCCTTCGAGGACTTATTTGGGAAGGTTGGGCTCGCTAACCTCCCTCCGCCTCGAAACCTTAGGCAGGCTTTGCGGCTTTTGAGGCAGAGGGGCCCTCTTTTCGAGGAACCACTCTCTCCGAGCCACTCGCTCCACTACTAGGCGTGAGTCTAACGACTCGGTGGAGGCGCCTGGCCGTTTCGCCTTACAGGAAACGGTCACGCTGGGGGAAGAGCGGAGAGCCCTGGTTTTAGCCCGGGTGGTGTGTAAACCCTTTTTGCCGCCAGCTTTACCAGGGATGCCCTCGGGTTGAGAAGAGCCCGCAGAAGGGCTCCGAATGGGCGCGGAAACAACCGTGCCTGTTGGCCTGGAAGGGCCCGGAGCAGAGGGTGCCTTTCTAACTATTGAGGCATATGAAGTGCCAGGCAGAGCCAGGCGCGCTAGGCCCAAGTCCTTAGCCTCGCGGAATGAGAGTCGATCCTGGGCCTGAACGGCCAAGATTTCTTTCTCAATTAGATATGCACCAAATTGCTTCGAAGAAGCGGTGTGCGGCTCTCTGCAATTAACACACTCGGCCACACACGATTTAGACTTAACGTGTGCGGCCTTGGAGCACATCTACAACAACGATTCGTATGGCCGAAACGTTGATAGTAATATCACTGCTGCGGCAGTCGCACGAATGCCTTCACGCGGTAGCGGTACCAACCGGCACGCACCGAATCAGGAAGCTTGTCGCAGTCAAACGTGATGAAGAGTGTAGGAGTGGGTCTCGAGGTTCCTCTCTGTTTTCTCATCACACGTTCGACCTTGACCTCCTCATGGTCAGCCAGCTCTAAGGTGATGTCCTTAATGGAGTAGTCAACGAGTTCCCTCGCATAAACTACTCCTATCGCAAAGTTCATGGTAGAATGCGGCGTCACACTCACCGCGGTGCCATGAAGTGTCCAAAGAGCACTTATCTTATCCGCCGCGGTTGGATTCGCCGCATTCGCCTAAGGCTCCCGTCCGAGAAACGGGTCACCTTCGGCTCTCTACCAATTGCACTAGATAATCCTCTCCTCTGATGGATTATGTTGCCCTTGGCCAACATGGTGCCATCAGTGGATCCAATAACGAGGAAGCGTTTGATGCCAGTGGGCTCGAAAACGCCAGATAACCTCTGAATGAGGGGCCCCAATGTCATGGAGGCCCCGCCCTGTGCACTTTTGGTCTTTGTCATTTATGGTCCTTGAGGAAACCCAGCCTCAGACGGTAGGGCCTTCCATGCAGGGTAATCCGGTCGGCGATAAGCACCGAACCCGAATCCGCCCCTATGCAAGGTCCACATCACACGGCTAGGGTTTCTAAGACAGTACAAGAAGGCGAGGGATCTCCTCCAACAGGTGCCCCTACGACTAACAGGACCTTCTCAATTTCGGTCTTTTTAATTCTTCTTCTAATTTTTGCCAGATATCCTGTTATTCGTAGGGGCACCTGTCGGAGGAGATCCCTCGCCTCCTTGTACTGCCTTAGAAACCCTAGCCGTTTGATGTGGACATTGCATAGGGGCGGATTCGGGTTCGGTGCTTATCGCCGACTGGATTACCCCCCATGGAAGGCCCTACCGTCTGAGGCTGGGTTTCCTCAAGGACCATGTCTATCACAGGAGGGGCCTCCAGTTGGCCATCCCCTCCCAGGACATCGCAGGTCCCGTTGGCAGTGTCACCAGTCTTATGTGGAGGGGCACAGGCCTTGACCCCGGCGAGGTTTAATATTCTTGCCAGCAGGTCTTTTGAGGTAAGTGACCGAAGAGCCTGGCTTCCCTCTCCCCCCTAAGGGGGTCTCTCCTTCCGAGCTGCTTCGATGGGAAGCGGTTGGCTATGGGTTGCATGCTGGCTTTCTTGGCAGTCACCTTGGAAAGAAAAGAGGGGCTGCCGCTGGAAAAAGGGAGGTGCTCGAAAGTACCTCCATAGGGGGAGTTTTAGTTTTTTTTTATTTATCATTGGGCATGGTGACCCTATTTGTACCACGGGACGCAATAGCTCATCACCCTCTCGCAGTTGCCCGCACTACAAGAGGTGCTTACAGGCCTGGCAGAGCCAGGCACCGCCATTTGGGACCACCCCTCCCGCCTGGTGGCCTGGCAGTCCATCGGCATGGCGGCTCCACCTTGGACACGGCGAAAAACTGTGTTTGAAATGGAAAGGAAAAGGGATATAGCAGGTTGTTAAAAAAACCCATCCCGAACCGGAGCTCAGGGGTTAGGGAACGTTGTCCCCTCCTCCCTCAGCCCCAATCCGGGACGGTTTACTGAGAAGAAGGTCAGCATCTACCCTGTGAAATTAGATGCTGAACAGTGAAAGTTGTAGGAGAGTTTGTATGAAAAGCGACGAAGTAGGGGAGAAATACAGGCTATCTGAAGGAAGGAAGAGAGGCTAAGCTGGGGCCGGACGGGGCGCTGGATTCCCTCAGCACGGTAGCTTGGATAGAAAATCGCCGCGCCCCTTACGGGGAGCTTTAATATGGTCTATACACACGCTATATTTACATGGATCTCAGCAGCTAAATCGGCGAGGGAGACGTTGTGAGGGCTTTCAACGTACAAACAAACGGACAATATGAACCGAGGGACGCTCGAATGACCTTGAGCGATACCAAGACGACGATGAGGCTTATACTCGGGGGGGCGGGGATTAGAGACAGCACTTGTACAGGAGAGTCTCGCGTTGCTGTTACCTCGAAGATTTGGTTCGAGGGAGTAATCCTTGCCTTGGTGCAAAGTTCAAACAATAGTCTCTGGATAATGACTCTTACGGGGGGAGGGGGGGGGGGAATTCAATCTTGCTTTTGAGTAACACGAATTGAGAGTAAGCGCGCCGCGTTCCAGGACCGGGGGATGCGGGTCGAGGTAGACTCACGTGAATTAACGGGAATACCGTCAGTTTGAGGGATTCTGCGAGAATTGTGCAGAGTCAACGGGACGCAAATAGCGGGTACCGACGAGGGCGGACAGAGGATATTGACAGGGCAGGAAGGACTGCGGATACTAACAGGGCAGCACGGATGGCCGATACTGACGGGGCAGTGCGGATGGAAGATACTCAGCGGATACTGACGAGGCTGGGATGACGGCGGATACTGCCTTCCAACTCTGGCGCGGCGATTTATAGTGGTCGAATGGGGTTTTCTTCCCTCCGTCCGAAGGAGAGGGTTCTAGGATCAAACACATCGCTAGACGAGAATAAACTCCGCCTTTTAGCGCGAGGGCGAGAAGGTTCTTAAGCTGCGAGGCAGACTTTGTCCGACTTCCGATGGGACCTTCTGGGCTCTCACACTTGTCGCAAGTTTCTGTGAAGGCGGCACTTCCATTCATTGCGGCGTCTCACGGCATCTCATAATTTCGCACGTCCATTAGCGCAGAGGAAAAGGATTGCCCAAGTGTCTGTTGTCTCTCTTTCTATTGAAGGGCGAGGCGGCGCGTATCTTCCTCTCATTCTCTTCGTGATCTCTGGCAGTTGCAGTCCGTCTCTTTTCTCTGGATTGTTCTGATATTGAATTCGGCTTTAGGCTAATCCCCAAACAAGCTTCCTTCAATACCTCCAATTTTGCCTAATCACATCCGACTGGCATATTTGTGACGAGGATTATGAGGCAGTTTTGGTTCCTGGGGGCATTTTAGGCCCCGGTGGGGGAGAAATGAGGGTTCTTAGGCGCTCTTGGGGGTTCTCTAACGTGCAGAAGAGTATTGTTAATCTCTTTTTTTAAATGTGCCTATTTTCATCGGCACTTCTTGGATGTCTGCTTAAATTAGTCTTGGCTTGTAATTTACTTGTTGTCCGTTTAAGCTGTTAAGTAAAATCAATCTGCGTTATACAAGAACCCACCTAAGGAACATATTCTATACTCTCTCCTAAAAGTGGTAGTACGTGAGTCTATTTTTAAGCAGGCGAATGCTTCCTGCTAAACAACACAGATGCTAATGTAAATCGTATATACTGAAAATATCCACGTAATGAACTAGCCTGTGCAGAGCCTTCATTTAGTCCTGAAAAATTTAGAAGATATCTAGCAAAGATTAGAAGAAGAATGAAATAAAATGGCCGCGACAATTCGACAGATTAATAAAGTCCTGCGCCCGAAGATGTGTTCAATTCATTCAGAACAAAAGCAATCATACTTCTTATTAATATTTTGTTTATTTTTATGAGATACTTACGAGTACGTTGCTAAATTTATACTTATCTTCTCTAGTTCATTTCTTCAAATACACATTACTTTTTATATAAGTTTTTTATCATCTGTTCTATGAAATGAAACTTACACACTAGCAGAGAAAAACTTCAAAGAATATGGTGTCCATATTTTATGGAAATTAAACGAGTATTTTAGACACAATATAGATTTTGATATTTGATTTTCTAGTTTTAGCTGGTACTATAGTCCACACTATCTTTAAACAGGGTGTCTTACACCCTATCCTAAAGAAGCTTAACCTGAACCTAAAAGACTACGCAAGGTACAAACCATTCTGTCAAAAGTCCTAGGCAGATTGGTATTAGCCCAGCTTCTCGATCACCTCTCCTCTTACAAAGCCAATGAGATCTTTTAACCCGGTTTGAAGGCAGGAGGCAGCATTGAACAGCTTTCCTACATGCAACAGATCACCTTCACCGTACATCCGATGCTGACACGCCTTTAATTCTGGTACTTTTGGACCTGTCGGGAGCATTTGATACTGTTTACCACACTGCTATTCTTCACTGCCTCTGTCACTATCCTTCATTGGTGCCGCTCGTATTCAATCTACTGATATTGATAATAATATATATTTGCCGGCAGAGGGGTATTTCGGCGTTCTGTAAGACCGCTTTTTGTCCTCCTTCTGTTTTATATCTATCTTCTTTCTCCTTGTATTCCTATGCTCCGTCTCAGTCTTTCCTTTAATTTCTAAGCTGATGACAGCAAATTTCGCTCTTTCCTTCTCCCCAGCTTCCTTTTCTGAGACTCTTACAAATCTACTATCCGCTTATAACATCATCATTGAACTGCTCTCGCGCAACATTAGGAAAATCAATGATGATAGAAAAGGAACACTAGTGGTAGGTACTCGTTCCGACGTGTCTCAGTAAAAACTCTAGCTCTTCCTTACAGCTTACCATTCTCCTTTACTGATACATTTACAAATTTCTCAGTCACATGTCGCTAACGTTTGCATATCCCGTATCTGTGCCTTCTTGATAATATCTGTCATTTCGATCACAACAGCTTTAATGTTGGCTTACGTGCCTTCTTCATTCCTCGCCTTGAATACTCCAACTCCCTCTCAACATGGTTAAAAACTTTGCAGCCCGTACTCCTCTCCGCCAGGCACGTTTCTCTCATGTATTTTCACTGCTTCACAAACGGCACTGGTTCCCCATTCAATAACCAATAAATTTTAATCTCATTGTACATATCAGATCTTAAATGCTGCATTTCTTCCTTACCCGCACTCTTCACTGAACCCCCCACCTAACCGTGCCCTCGGGCTCTGCTCCCATACTGAATTTTCTTCGTAATCGCCTGAGCTGCATGGAGTCAGATGATCGCAGAATTCGCTCATCCCCTTGTCCTTGGTAACTCCAAGCGTGCCTTGAAAGGCTACCTTTTCTCTAGAGCTTCTCTATAGTTCATAGATGGGAGCTCTGTGAGTTGTGACGTCATATGGACTTCAACAGACGAATACAAAAATCATCATTATTATATTTTCACAAGTCAAGCATTCTTAAGAAAAAACTAGGGGGATCAATCCCAAGAGGACAAAAATCATCCATCATTCAAATCAAAATCAAGAACCTTTTGCTACATACAAACACAAGATCCTCTATTGGTTGCACCAAACACAAAATGTTTGGCATCTGAAAACTTCAGGAGAATTATATCACGTGTTGAGGTAATTTATGACATATCTGGATAAGAAATAAGTACGTGAGTATGACTAATGAAGAGCAAAAAGCTTAAAGAACCAATGCACAGGGCACGGAAGGCTTGTCTGCACTACAACGAAAGCGACTCATCTGCATCCTATGAGGACAAAAGATCGATTAAGCTTGAACCACGAGCTGCTTATGCGCAGGAATTGCAGTTTAACTTCATTTTGTAATGTAGGCATGGGTCGATTAGCATATGGTACTAAACGAAAAGGAGACAAAGATATCTATGATTTGGCAACAGGTTCTCTAAATTTAACACTGGTGCATTTTGGTGGTCGATAGTAATTTATTGAATCATAAACATTTTTATTGATGATAAATTTAATTGCTATAAGTTCACAAACTGAGTTGGACAACCTTAAAATTAATTCAGTGTGAATTTTAGTATTTATATATAGAGTCATCTTACCACGGGAGTGCCCTTCTCTATCGGATCTAATGAGATGGAAATTTTCAATATGTACGAGTATTTCTCATTCTTACATTAGATCATCGAGGCGGGTTTTAGTTATTGAGATACTTAAAGTACTTTTGTTACGAATAGTTTTTTAAGTAGTTTACTTTTGTGTTATCGGACTTAAGATATAATCCATTTATGTTTTATATATAAAGTTGGGGGAATTTAATGTTTTTTGGGATAAATGAATTGGATGTTAATACATGAAATCACAGCCCGCAAAAAGCGACCAGGGCCTCTAGTTTCTATATTTAGAGGTGAATAATAGGATTAGGGGTCATCACTTGAAAATTAAAAAAAATCAAATGTGGAGGTAGGATTGAACAAATATTTTTCGCCTTTAGAGACTGTGATAGAACGGGCTGAGGCCGCTTAATTTCAACCACTATCACATGTTATTTAAAACCACGATGCTACCCACGTGCATCTTTGCTTTGAAGCCTGGGGCCTTATCGCAGCCACCTAAGTCAATGTTTAAACAAGGAGGTTTACCTTCCCCCGTTTGCCCCATGCGCAGACCTCGCCAGATTGAGTTAGGCTTATGGGCAGATATGGCATTGTTCTCAGGCTCGGCTGTGCATTCCCTCGAAGCTCCCACTCCATTGTCCCCCACGCTAAGGAGATGTCTCGACTATTTAGATGGAAAATTTACCACTAAGATCAGATTGGAGATCCAGATTTTCGTAGCGAACATCACTACAACCCACTCTCACCTTGTGCGCCAAGGGACCTCGACCTCGAGACTCACCATCACTTGTCCAGAAGAAGGACAATATCCCTTGAGTGCCAAGGTTCGAGCCTTCGTGACGCCAGGTCCACAAGGCTTCCCCTGTTGTTCAGAAAGAGAACAACGTTAGAACAGCCATTGTTCTTTTGAGGCCGTTGACAAAAAACGGTTCTCACCCCCTCCCTGTTGTTCAGAAAGAGAACAACGTTAGAACAGCCATTGGTCGTTCGAGCCCGTTGACAAGAAACGGTTTTCACCCCCCCCCCTGTTGTTCAGAAGAGAAAAACGTAGAACAGCCATTGTTCGTTTGAGCACGTTCACCAAGAAACAATTCTCACCCTTCCCAGTTGTTGTTCAGAAGAGAACAACATTAGAACAGCCATTGTTCTCGAGCCCGTAGACAAGAGACGGTTCTCACCCCTCCTGTTGTTCAGAAGAGAACAACGTAGAACAGGCATTTTTCTTCAAGCCGTTCGTCAAGAAACGGTTCTTATTCATAAGACGCCACGTCAGGATCATTTAATTCCCCGCCCCTTTGGCTGGAGCTCGCCAGTGGACCGAAAATTGCTTCACGTAGCCTTTCTCTGCACAACAAGTATAATTACGTAAGCCGAACGTTACCTTTGAGTATTTAACCCTTTTGCCAACTCTATCCTGTGCTTTAAATGGTTTAGCGAACCATCTCATCCCTTTAATTTATATTTGTTTTACCTTTTTAAATCTCTTAATCCCCGGTTTAGCTCGATTTCCCACGACCCTTTCCAATTCTCTGTTTATGTCAATATTTTCCGTTTTGTGTGTTGTTGATAGTTTTTATTAATAAAACTCAATTTTATTAATGATAGCAATATTATTATCCTTGAGCTCAGTTCCACTTCTTAAGCATATCGAAGATACATAATATCCGCCAGCCTAGACATCCACGCACTCTAAAGATAATTAAATAAGTTCCCTCAACGAATAGTTATATATGGTATATCGTCGAGAGTCCATTCCACGATATATATATATATATATATATATATATATATATATATATATATATATATATATATATATATTTACTATTTAAATTTGGTATCAAGTGTGTAAGGTTTAACGCTATATCTTTGCAAACACTGGTCTCAGTCGAGTAAAGCATAGTGTTATTCGTTGTAATAATAGAGTATAGTAGTTCCATTTTGTTTTATCGAAAGCTATCCCCTTTTTTTGAGACTTAAGAAGCTGGAATAGCTCAAGGAACTGTTATAATAATTTGTTTGTGTGTGATTTTAGTCAGTGGTTATTTAGATCGAGAAACCAAGTACGAATAGGTCAGTGTCAATATTTAGGTAGGCTAATTCTCTAGAAGGCATAATTCTTTTTGCAATAATTTTAGTTGGTTGACTATTGCGCCCCCAAGTGTAAAGATGACTCAGTTCGAAATCTTTAAAGCGCAAGGAGAATCCTTGGGACTTTCCGGAAAAGAACTAATTGAGTACGTTCAAGAGAAGCAAAGAACGGAAAGAGAAAAGTTAAGAGAAGAAAGAGAAAAAGAAATCCAACGAGAAGAAAGAGAAAGAGAAATCCAACAAGAAGAAAGAGAAAGAGAAATCCAATGAGAAGAAAGAGAAAGAAAAATCCAACGAAAAGAAAGAGAAATCCAACGAGAAGAAAGAGAAAGAGAAATCAAACGAGAAGAAAGAGAAAGAGAGGAACGGAAAAGACAAGCTGAGCTTCACCATCGGATTGAATTAGCTCGTGTTGAAGCAGAAATACAGTCATCTAGTTAACGTTTTGAAGCCCCCCCCCCAATCTTCCACTAAAGCTTCCCAATTTCAAGGACGGAGAGGATTTCGGAGCATTTTTAGCCCACTTCAAAAAGGTCCTCAAAATCAATAACATGGATCTGGAGGCTGAAGGTGTAGTCAGATTACTTCCCTTGTTAAATTGTAAATTGCGCGAAATTTTTATATCTTTACCATCTGAATGTACAATTAACTACAGCACCTTAAAAGCTGGGTTATTGGCCGCTCATAATATGACTCCCGATTTCTACCGCCAAGAATTTCGAGGAGGTCGTTTTAAACACGGACAGACGTTCCGTCAATTCGGATACATTCTTCAGAGGAATTTTAAATTTTGGTTAGAATCCTCAAAGGTTGATCCGAACTACGAGTCCTTAACAGACTTCGTGTTGCGGGATTAATTTTTGGCGTCTCTCCCGACAGAGATCCGCGCGTTCGTCAAGGATCGTTGGTGCCAGACCTTTAAAGAATGTACCGAAGAAGCGGATGTCTATGTCGCGAGCCATAATTTATACCCAAAGGAGAATCGAACTTCTCACCAACCCCCCAACCAGGAAAGAATGAAGGATTCGCGCCCCTTCACAGGAGAGCCGACGAAGTTTCCAAGCCCCGTAAAAACCCCAAAACTTCTTTCCCCAAAACCAACAACGGGACTCCAAACTTTCCGTTAAGATTTATCCTCCATCTCTCTTCCAGAAGCGATCAATCATATGCTTCACCTGTGGTGTAGAAAACTACATGAGCTGGAATTGCCCCAAAATTCTAGGCTTAAAAGCGGACCAGCCCACCAAGTTTACCAGATTAATGCAACCCCGGCTCCCCCGGTGGTGCAGACCCAAGCATAAACTTCTCCCCCTCCGTCAGGCCACCAGGTAAATTTTATTTTTGATAAAAGTTCTCCGGGAACTTTGAAATTTGAGGAGGGCAGCGTGAACGGCTGCCGAGTATCGACTCTCGTCAGGGACACAGGATGTACGTGTTTCATCGTGTCCGACGAACTCCTCCCCCCAGTGGACCTTAACCACGAAAAGTTTGCGGTGGTACATGACTACCTTGGGCGGGCGAACCAATTCCCCGTCGTTAGATGTTACCTGCAGTGTCAATATTATGATGGCTGGGCTGAAGTCATTTCAGCACCCATACAATTCTGTTCCGTACTTATAGGACAGAGCCCCTAAGTAAGTTCTGACCCTGTGTCTCAGGCCGCCCTTCCTCGAGGCCGAGCTAAGAAAGAAGCCCAGGAGCCCGTCCCCATCAGAACCCCGATACCGTCCGATTTCTCGGAGACCCTTAACCAGGACCTTAGGTCGGCACAAAAGGAGTGTGAATTACTATCACCCTTAGGTGATAAGGCCTTAGACAAGGACACGGAGACTGGCCGTGGACCCAAAGAAAAAAAGTACCCCCAACGCGCCCATGGAGATACGTTCGTAGCACTGGACAAAACATCGGCGCTTGAAGAAGATTACCCCGCGGAGTCCCTTAATTTAATACAGACAGTGTGAAGCCAACCTGATGCCGATTACCCTCCTTCTTCCCTACCAGGCGAGTCTTTTGAACCCTCTGACCTGGATATTGACGCGAAGCTGACACCACATCAAAAGAGTCAGCTACAAGAACTATTTAAATGGAGTCACCATTTAACCACCCTATTAGCTCTCTTCGAGCGACTGCGCGAAAATGGCCTCACCATTGGCCCCAGCAAATGCCATTTTGCCCACGAAACCATAAAATACTTGGGTTTCAAAATAGGACAAAGCAAGTTAGGTCCCCAAGAGGACAAGATTAAGGCAATCGCCGACATGCCCCTCCCGATTACAAAGAAGCAATTAAGATCGTTCCTAGGATCAGCTTCGTACTATTGGCGATTTGTTCCGAATTTCGCTGCAATTTCGGCGCCCCTCAGCTCCCTTTTAAAAAAGAATTCACCCGATCGTCTACGTTGGAATGATGTCGCTGTTTCCCATTTTAATCAGCTCAAGAGTAAGCTCATTTCTGCGCCCATTTTAAAGTTGCCCAACCCGGAAAAATCCTTTGGGATTAAGACCGACGCGAGCAACGAGGGCATTGAAGGTGTACTCCTTCAATACGAGGATGACGGAACGAGTCATCCAGTTGCATATGCTAGTCGCCAATTATTACCACGCGAAAAGAGATATGCCACTATAGAGAAGGAAGCTCTATCAATTATCTGGGTTATAGACAAATTCAAAATGTACTTGATAGGAAAAGAATTTCAGATAGGAACCGACCACCGTCCGTTAGCCTATATTAGGAATGTGCGACACTCCAACGGCCGAATCATGCGCTGGAGTTTACTCTTGCAAGAGTATCAATTTAAAATAAATTATATAAAAGGCTCCGATAACCAGGTCGCTGACGCACTCAGTAGGAATGCGTTACCGAATAGCGTAGAGTAATTGTATTCATAGGATTAGTATCTCCATGTAGGTATATACCGTCTTGTACGACTTAAATTAGATTCTCTTGTAATAAAATTAGTTAATGTATATGTCTGAATTTTGTAACGCTCAATGTCTATTTTTTTTGTATGTATATATATTTGGACCTATTGAATTACGTATAAATTATTTTGTCCCATATGTACTAATTTTATATCATTTCATTGATCCATGCCCCTTTTTTTTATTAAGTTGTAACAAAGGTTATTTTCCCTAATAATCAAAAGATCAAAATAATCATATGTATTGAGGTAATACTAGTTAGGTGCATGAAGGTATGGTTGGTACAAGAAAACGAGTTCCCCACAACGGAGCTCTATCGTTGTCCCTTCTCTCTTTTTTTCGAAGTGACAACTTCCCCCGGAATGGAGGGGTGTGATAGAACGGGTTGAGGCCGCTTAATTTCAACCACTATCACATGTTATTTAAAACCACGATGCTACCCACATGCATCTTTGCTTTGAAGCCTGGGGCCTTATCGCAGCCACCTGAGTCAATGTTTAAACAAGGAGGTTTATCTTCCCCCGTTTGCCCCATGCGCAGACCTCGCCAGATTGAGTTAGGCTTATGGGCAGATATGGCATTGTTCTCAGGCTCGGCTGTGCATTCCCTCGAAGCTCCCACTCCATAGTCCCCCACGCCAAAGAGATGTCTCGACTATTTAGATGGAAACTTTACCACTAAGATCAGATTGGAGATCCAGATTTTCGTCACGAAACATCACTACAACCCACTCTCACCTTGTGCGCCAAGGGACCTCGACCTCGAGACTCACCATCACTTGTCCAGAAGAAGGACAATATCCCTTGAGTGCCAAGGTTCGAGCCTTCGTGACGCCAAGTCCACGAGGCTTCCCCTGTTGTTCAGAAAGAGAACAACGTTAGAACAGCCATTGTTCTTTTGAGGCCGTTGACAAGAAACGGTTCTCACCCCCATCTGTTGTTCAGAAAGAGAACAACGTTAGAACAGCCATTGGTCGTTCGAGCCCGTTGACAAGAAACGGTTCTCACCCCCCCCTGTTGTTCAGAAGAGAACAACGTAGAACAGCCATTGTTGGTTTGAGCACGTTCGCCAAGAAACGGTCTCACCCTTCCCCGTTGTTGTTCAGAAGAGAACAACATTAGAACAGCCATTGTTCTCGAGCCCGTAGACGAGACGGTTCTCACTCCCCCTGTTGTTCAGAAGAGAACAACGTAGAACAGCCATTTTTCTTCAAGCCGTTCGTCAAGAAACGGTTCTCATTCATAAGACGCCACGTCAGGATCATTTAATTCCCCGCCCCTTTGGCTGGAACTCGCCAGTGGACCGAAAATTCCTTCACGTAGCCTTTCTCTGCACAACAAGTATAATTACGTAAGCCGAACGTTACCTTTGAGTATTTAACCCTTTTGCCAACTCTAGCCTGTGCTTTAAATGGTTTAGCGAACCATCTCATCCCTTTAATTTATATTTGTTTTACCTTTTTAAATCTCTTAATTCCCGGTTTAGCTCGATTTCCCACGACCCTTTCCAATTCTCTGTTTATGTCAATATTTTCCGTTTTGTGTGTTGTTGATAGTTTTTATTAATAAAACTCAATTTTATTAATGATAGCAATATTATTATCCTTGAGCTCAGTTCCACTTCTTAAGCATATCGAAGATACATAATATCCGTCAGCCTAGACATCCACGCACTCTAAAGATAATTAAATAAGTTCCCTCAACGAATAGTTATATATGGTATATCGTTGAGAGTCCATTCTACGACAGAGACGGAAGCTTCTGGAATAAATTCATGCAAGAGGTTGTCGACATTTCCAATTTAAATGTGTCCAAGGGAAGGTTAAATGAGTGCACGGGGAGAAAAAATTATGGTGATTTTGAGTAAGTTCCGAACTCCATACTAGAAACCAGTTCTCTGGTGGTAGAAATAGAGCTAATAGGTTATTAGGATTTATTGGGAGGAGCGTGAGAAATAGGAGTGTTGATGTCACTATTAAACTGTATCTAGCATTAGCTAAGCAATTTTGGTCACCCTATTTTAGGATGTATATTGATTTGCTTGAGTCTGTACAAAATAGAATCACTAAGATGATTGATGGGTTGAGCTTACCTTATGGTGAAAGGCTTATGGGGACTAAATCTACATCCATTAGAAAGGAGAAAAGTTCGCGGGGACTTGATTGAGGTATTCAAGTGGGTGAAAGCTTATAATAGGGGAGACATAGGTAAGGTTCTTATTTTTAGCGAACAGGATAGGAGACGTATCAATGGGTATAAACTGGACAAATTTAGGTTTAGAAAAGAGATTGAAAGAAATTGGTTTACTAATTGAATGGTAGATGAATGGAATAGGCTCATTCGTTATGCGAGAGAACCCACCTCACTACAGACATTTAAGTAGAGCCTTTATAGATTTATGGCGGAGGATGGTAGGTAGGACTGATCTTGGTGATGGAAACAGGAGCTGCCTCGTACAGGCTATTGATTAGTTTAGTTATTGCGAACTTCTTTTATGTTCTTATGTAGTTTATGGGGATTATGGGTGCTTCTTGAAGTCTCTCTTGGATTGAATCTGATGAACTCTAACCAGCCCTTGTGGCTTTTGTCATCCGTTGAATTATGTTGTTATGCTAAGTTAACTAACCCTGCACAGTGTGGCTGTATTTGAATCGTGAGGAGCTGCGTTCTTTCGATAAAAAATTTATCACCCAAAGTAAAACTTGGAGAAAACAGAATGAACATTCTTCGAATCCATAAACTCCCAAACTCAATTCTGATCTTTGACTCAAAGATTTTAATGCAGGACAAAAATTTTTAAGCACTCGCAAAATTTTTCACACTAAGTCGTTCAGCTGTTTCAATAAATTTCAGTAGTAATGGTTTGCTCATATCCTTTGAAAATGGTGTTTCATTGAAACTTTTAAATAAAAGCCAAGGAAATGTTAAATAATAGAGAAGGAATGCATTTAAACGTAATTAATTTTCAGAATATATAAAAGGCTTGAAAAGAATACCTACATTCTGAGAGTCAATATTATAGGAAATGCCATTCAATCTGTAGGTTTATACTATAATTTGAGAGATTATCAATTAGTTTTGGGAGAATATTTGTATTCAAGTCCAATATTTGAAGTAGCGAAACATTATTTTTCGCGGGCATTTTAAATTTAAGATTTAATCATCAGGCAAAATGGTTTGATCAAAATTTAATATTATTCCTGCTAGTTTGCATAAATTTCTGTTTCTAACCACACATTTTTCTCCAACGGGATTCTGCGTGAAATAGAAAATCCTAAAATCTATTATTTCGTAACAAAATCTAAAAGACCCACATTTTTTAAAACTTTATAAATTTTTTTCCAGCTATCATAAAATGTGTTGATATAATCCCTTATAAGGTTACTAGATTAAACTTCTCCCTTAGAGGAGAAAATCAAAAGAGGCGAAGAAAAATTGATTGCCTCCAAGAGTCGAAAAAGGAAGTAGCAGAGAAGAAAATTTATTTTTAAATTTTTTTTTAGAGCCCATCTGGCGACTGCCCACTTGGGCATAAGTCGCCGGAAACACGACAGCCTAGAACAAGGCTACTTTAAAATAAGAATATGAAAACATAACAATGATAAAGATTGGAAAAACTTAACAATTAGGAAGCAATCTCCGGCGTCGTGGGGAGGTCCCCCTCAACCCGGCGCAGGAGCGTGCAACCTACAAAGAAAAAACATAACAAAAAAATAGAACCTACTCAAATAAAGGGGAGAAGCCCGGCCTCCCCCCCAAAATCAACAAGAACACAAGTCAATGTGCACAAACTCGTCCCAAGTAAAAGGGACAGGCGGTAGCGACTCCACCCATCCACGTACCGGGACAGGTACTAGGACATTCAACAAGAATGTGCCGAACAGTCCATGGGACGACGCAGGCGAGAGCTCCATCAAATAGCGATGCGTCACACGAGTGTGTCCGATTCGAAGACGACAGAAAGCGACCTGAAGCCGTCGTGAAATTGGGGGATAGGTCCATGGGAACAGTCGCGGCGCAATGGCACGCAACTTTAAGTTCCCTTCGACCGTCACCCATCTTCTTAGCCATGCAGTCCGAAGAGCTGCCCGTATTCCTGCCATGTAGTCTGTGTGAGGAAGAGCGAAACGGTGGTCCGCTCGCAGAGTTCTTGCGGACTCTTTGGCGCGTCACATTGCCCGCAATTTCTACATGTCCAGGAACCCAGCAGAAGATAATTTCAAAATCCGCCCGGCTCGCCAAAACCGTGGCGTCACGGACATCGCGAACCAGGGGATGCGGAGATTCCAATGCCCCGAGAGCACTCAGGGCGCTTTGTAAGGCGCTATAGATCACAATCCGGTCTCCGAACCGGGCACGTCGCGTAATCTCCTGTACCGAGTGGCGTATTGCCACCAGCTCGGCCGTGAAGACAGACGCAGCGCCTGGCAGAGCCCTGATGACTTCAAACAGAGGGGACACGGCGTGGAAGTCGACCCCCTCTCGGGACTTGGAGCCATCCGTATATACTGGCACGGTTCCAGCGTGACACGAGGTGTACTCCAAAAAGGTCGAATGCAATACTCCCGGCGTCGTACAAGCTTTGGGAGCAGAGGCGTGGCGACAAATACCCAAATGTGGTACCCTCCAGGGTGGCGTCCTGGCTTGAGCCAGGGGCGCAACCGGACCGAGAGCTATATCTAGCTCTCAAAGGAGTTTCCTGGCCCTAAACCCAAAGGGCTTAGGGTATGACTGACGTCTCTCGGCGGCATAGGCACCGTCGAGATCAGCTGTAACCGTGGCACGATGCGGCGAAAGGTCCACCGCGTCGAAGTCAGCTGACGGTGGAATGTACGCAGAAATAATAGTATACCTCCCATCCAGGTGCAGCTGCACAGCCAATGCCTGAAAGGAGGTATCTAAAGAGAAAGGAAGAACTGAGACATCATGCCGGATGTGACCCACGCATCCTTCAACCCGGCCATCCCGTGGTGGTGGGGTCGCAAGACCCTTATACCCCGGGAGGGCGGGCAGGGGGCACACGCCTAGCATGGTCTCCTGCAAAAAGATAGCTAACGGGGAACGGGACGAGACGAGCCTCCGCAGCTCCTTCCAGTTAGCTCGGAGTCCACGGCAATTCCATTGAAGGAATATGCCCTCTAGGACTAGCTCGGAGGAGACGCAGGGGCCCTCTTCGAACAGAAGAACCTCATGGGAATGGCCGTACGTTCCCCGGGGCTAGAACCTCGGGCGCTGTTGGCCGGACTAAGCGCTAAAAGCGCTCTCGCCTTCGAGGACTTATTGGGGGAGGTTGGACTCGCCATGCGAGTCCTTTCCTCCCTCTGCCTCGAAACCTTAGGCGTGAGTTGTGGCTTCGGAAGCGGGCCCCTCTTTTCGAGGAACCACCGTCTCCGAGCCACTCGGTTTACCACTAGGCGTGGCCGAAGGAGCCGAATCTCCTTTGTTGCTGTCCTCCTTTCGGGGGACTGGTATAGGAACCCCGGAAGATGGCCTGGTGACCAACTTCAGGGGTGTTGCCTCCTGTAATTCTTACGACTCGGTGAAGGCGCGTGGTCGTTTCGCCTTACGGGAAACGGTCACGTTGAGGGAAGAGGGGGCGAGCCTTGGTTTTAGCCGGGGCTGGGTATGAACCCTTTTCCGCCAGCTTTACCCAGGGAGCGCCTGGGTTGAGTAGAGCCCGCAGAAGGGCTCCGAATGGGCCAGCTTTAAGGTGATGTTCTCGATGGAGTAGCCAACGAGTTCCCTCGCATAAACTACTCCTTTCACAAAGTTTATGGTAGAGTGCGGCGTCACACCCACCGGGGTGCATAGAAGTGTCCGAAGAGCACTTATCCGGGCCGCCTCGGCGGGATTCGCCAGAAGGCTCCCGTCCGAGAAACGGGTCACCTTCAGCTCTCTACCAATTGCACTAGCTAATCCTCTCCTCTGATGGATCATGTTGCCCTTGGACAACATGGTGCCATCAGTGGAGCGAATAACGAGGAAGCGCTTGAAGCCAGCGGGCTCGAAAACGCCAGGTAACCTCTGAATCAGGGGGCCTAAGGTTATCGAGGCTCCGCCCTTTGCACTTTTGGTCTTAGTGGGGGGCTTTGGACCCGGTGGGGCAGAGAAGCCAGATGTGCCGATCTTGGCTTGGTCGCCCCTTAAAGTGGCTGCAGACCCATCCGTCCCCGCAGCACCTGCGGATGGAGAGGAGCCCCGAGTCTTTTTAGTCTTTTTCTTCTTTTTTTTAGGAGAGGAGGGCGGGCAATGAACCCGCTTCTCCCCTCCGCCGTCAGAAGCCCCTAGGTCAGATGGACTGGCCTCAACCAGGTCCTTCTTCGGAATGGAGAACGTCCTGGTGGTCGCAGGGGCACCGGTTGGAGGAGATCCCTCCCCTCCTTGTACTGCCTCGGAGACCCCAGCCGTTTGAAGAGGACCTTGCATAGGGGCGGATTCTCCCCCCCCATGGAAGGCCCTACCCTCTGAGGCTGGGTTTCCTCAAGGACCATGTCTATCACAGGAGGGGCCTCCAGTTGGTCATCCCCTCCCAGGACATCACAGGTTCCCTTGGCAGCATCACCAGTCTTCTGTGAGGATGCACAGGCCTTGACCCCGGCAAGGTTTAATACTCTTGCCAGCAGGTCTTTTGAGGAAAGCGACCGAAGGGGCCTGGCTTCCCTTTCTTCATTAAGGGGGTTTGCCCTACCGAGCCGCTTCGATGGGGAGCGGTTGGCTATGGGCTGCCTGCTGGCTTTCGTGGCAGTCCCCGAAAGCATCTCCAGAGAAGGGGGTGAGGGGGAGTCCCCTACACCCGTATGCGTAGGAGTGGAGTAAGCCTCCTCTACGGTTAAAGAAATGTCGAGGGTCCCCTGCGCAAGCGCAAAGGGGGAGACCTCCATTTTTTTCGTAGAGCTACCCGAGGGTGGCTCGGTCGATGGAACAGGGGAAGTTGAGGGTTGTTTTTTTTATGGTTCATACATGAGCATGGTGACCCTCTTTGTTCTACGGGAAGCAATAGCTCATCACCTCTCGCAGTTGCCCGTACTGCAAGAGGTGCTTACAGGCCTGGCAGAGCCAAGTGCCGCCATTTAGGACCCCCCCTCCCGCCTGGCGGCCTTGCAGTCCATCGGCATGGCGGCTCCACCTTGAACGCGGCGTAAAATTGCTAGAGTGTGAAGAGGAAAGGAAAAGGGATGTGAGGAAGGTATCGGTCGGGATTAAACAGGTTGTTAAAAAACCTCCATCCCGAACCGGAGCTCAGTGGTTAGGGAACGTTGTCCCCTCCCCCCTCAGCCCTGATCCGGGACGGTTGGCTGAGAAGAAGGTCAGCATCTATCCTGTGAATTTAGAGGCTCTCTAGAGAAAGTTGTGTGAGAGGTTGTATGAAAAGTGACGAAGTAGCGGAGAAATACAGGCTATCTGAAGGAAGGAAGAGAGGCTAAGCTGGGGCCGGATGGAGTGCTGGATCCCGTCAGCACGGCGGCCAGGATGGCAAATCGCCGCGCCCTTTACGGGGAGCAGAGAAGGAAAACAGCGAGGGACTTTTGCTTATCGCCAACAGATTGCTTTAGATGTATTATATGCCACTATTTACTACAGCTCAAACTTCGGTCAAAATAAATACATTTAACACCATTAATCTCGAACAAAAGCGACATACAATATGTGTATTGTGCCAGCAAATTCTATGACCTTGACTTAAAAATATCCTCGTGACGACCTGTGTAATAGAATTTTTCAAAACACAAAATCTGCACTATATTACAATTAAAAGTAAACAAAAGAAGGGTGCATAAAATATAGAAACTTGGACCCAAAATATTAATTCTTTTCTACTTTCGAGTCATTGTTTCTTATGAGGGTAAACACACGTCTTTCCATCATTTAAAAATGTCCAAAATTTTCTCGAAGGCAGAAGCAACAAAAAGTAATAAAAGGGATGCAAAGTAATAACTGTTCGAGACATAGCACCGTTTCAGTTAAAAGTGTGAATGTATGGATCAGAGCGCGAGAGATGAGAAGAGGAGTGAGGCAAGTTGGTTGCCACTAATTGCATTAGAAAAGGATCCTGCATTTATCTACGGAATCGACGTAGCTTCGGGAGAGCTGTGCAAATTCCACAGTCAAATGAGCAGATAGAAGCTTGGTCATCCCTAGTCTCCCTTCCTAGTAGGGACGACACGGATGACTGTCTTTAAAATGAATACATATCTTGTTCAACTAAAACCTTCCTTTATACTCCTCTAGTAAACCTTAACTATCCTTATTATTTTTCTATCGCAAGTCTTTGATTTAGGTAGAAAACTGTTCGAGGTTATAAACTTGTCCGTGGCGTCTTCTCCAAACAACAATGCTCTTATTACATTAGATTGTCATTTGCACAATAATAGAGGATAATCTTCTAACGATTGCCATTAATTCGCGCAATAAAACTTTCTGATATTTCCATTTCTCCGGCTCGAAGTCTTTTTTTTTTTTAGGTCCTTTGTGTATCGAGAGAAGGAGTAGAAAACGACTGCCTCTTAATGGATAAAATATCTTAGTAAAATGGCTCCGGACACCATTACTAGAGGAGGTTCATAAAAGGATGTCCTAGTTCCTTCTTTCGTAGCCAGAGATAAACTCTGGGTGTTTGGATTTTTTTCATCAGATAGAAATATGTATTATTAAATGGCATGAATTAAATACCAAAAATTATAAGCGAAATGGTCTAATTGGTCACAATTAATAAATGCTTTAATTTCTCTCAAGAGAATAAATACAATGCTACAAATGATCTTGGACTAACAATGAACACTTCGTGCCAGAATCGACAAATATAATCGCCACTGACTGAAATAATTATGGACTTAAAGGCAACACGCTTTAATATTTTCCTTTAGGGCATAGAAGCCTCTCCCTTGAGTGCGGTTCGACACAGATTAAAAGTGTCGAAGAATGACGGCAGAAAATTAACGGATGGAGACAGCCGTGGAAAACTCGGCAGGAAATTCTCCATTGATGGCAGCACAGGATATGTATGAAAAGGTCAAGTGGTAGCTTGACCTTAGGAAAATCTTCAGTTAAACACAGACATAATGAAAAACTATATGATACGGTAAAAGAGAAAATCACGACAGAGGAGGAAAAGAGGTGGGGAATGACCCGGTCGAAAACTTCACTCCGGAGGAGATGTGAACAAGGAGATTTTTCGAATTCGAAAAAATGGAATTAATTAATCATTTGGTCCAACCGGAAAAACTGTAGCTGACTCTATCTGGAATGCTGTAGAATTAGCGGAGCAAATGTAGGAGAATAATGGAAGAGCAACCAAAACCACACCGAGAGAAGTAAAATTACCTTGGTTTTCTTTAGCATATTCGGGAAGTAGAGTAACCTGGATCAAGTTAAATAAGGAGGAGGAGGGGAGGTGGGGGGGTGATGTTTATCAAGGAAGTTTGTTAAATAAGCGCCATTGTGCATGGAGAGCAATAGTTGGCTCGTTTCGTATGTCAATGTAGGTTTTGTTAACTTTTGTCTTTCAATAGTGTTCTTAGAACTTAAGCGTGTTTCCTGAGTGAAAGGCTATTTCAGTCTATGAAGAACATGTAGAAAGGTTTGCCATATTTATTTGATCTGTGCGCAATTATTTTTGAATAGCTTTGCAGATGATCATATTGTTATTTCTGTTCTGGTGATGATTGCACTCGAATGTTTGTGTTACTTTGATAACTGTTCGAGACATGTTTTGTAAGTATTATTTTGTTGCTTTTGAGAGATTTATTAGCATATAGTTCATTATGCTCTCAGTCGCCAAAATAGAAGAAGCCCTAAAACTACTTTTGGGATACCTAGATTCCTCGTACGGCCCAAGTTTGTTAAGTTTTCTGTCCACCTGCAGACTCCTCACGTCCCATCTTAAAGTGTATTCATTTCTACTCTAACCATCCTCAAATATCAAGTCTGTTTTTACTCCTTTGCGTGTTCCTCGCGTTTATAATCCCCAATGGAATGATAAAAAATTTGTGACAATTAAAAATGTCGGAGAAAAATTAAACTATCTGACATATTCCATAAATGATTCTTTAAGAACAGCAAAAGGTCCTGTTATGGAAAAAGAAACGATTCTCGCAATCTGTTAAAGTAAATGCTATTCCTTAGAAAAGGGCTTCTTTAAATGTCCCTTTTTAGAGAAATGGAAGATTGCCCAGTCGTACGGGTTAGGTTCCTGAATAAAGCTAAGGAACTTCAGGAGACTTTTCTAGCGTATTAAGAAATTCTTACCATTGCCCTAAACTAACCGCATTGACAGGACGTTAATGTTCACTTATATATATATATATATATATATATATATATATATATATATATATATATATATATATATATTCGTATATTTAGGTAGGAGTTTCTCATGCATGTTAAAGACCAGGTCTAGTTGAACCTTGATTAGCTTCTTTCTTTGCTTTTATAATTTTCTTATTATTCTTTTTTCTTCTTGTGAAAGGTTATAGATAAGTGTTCCGATATTCATGGTTTATTTTAGCTAGCTGAGCTTTTGGTCACGTTTGACCATCTTCGGAGCGAATTAATTTTACACTGGTTAAACATTTAAAGGCATTACATTTATATACTAAAGATAATTTGGATAATGAAAAGAAGGGGGAATGTGATTGACAGGAAGTAGTTAGAAAAGGTACATTTGGGAATGGAATTTCGGTCATTATTGACCGTTAATCCGTAAAGAGTTTTAAGGTTCGCTGGGTGGCGGTCAATTCGGCATTAATCTTCGGTTTTTCTTCTTGGATTAGGATCGCTTCCAGGATATGAAGGCGTGTGCGGTCACTTCTCCATTTGATAATGGTGTTTTGTTTTAAAAATTCTCGTGTTAGTTGAATTCCATGTTGCATGTAGTGGTTCTTGATGGCGCCTTTTTGCAGAAACATGGTGAGTCTACGAGATAAGGATGTGGTTGTCATTCCAATGTATTTATTTGAATTATGAAGCTTGCAATCTTCATGAGGACAGGTGAATCCATAAATTACATTGGAAGTTTTCAATTCTTTTTTCGTACTTGTGTCATTGATAATGAGGTGAATATTTATTTTTGGGGGTTTATAATTTATTGTGACTTGTAGCGTTTCTTCTGGATTCTCGTATTTTGTATTTTGGTGTATAATATTTTTGATTGTTCTTTTGTCGATTTTATACGATTCACTCATTTGGTTCGTATAGAAGATATTTATTGAGTGTTTCTTATTGTCTTCATTTTTATTATTGTTATTTTCATGTAAGTTTTTCAGAAATGTATTTGTTTCTTTGTCCACCATAGTGTTGGAGAAACCATTATTGATGAGGACTTGCTTTATTCTTTGAATTTTGTTATGGAACAATGCCCATGAGGAGCTGCATTTGTATGCGCGTCTAATGTATGTTCTTATGACACTTTTTTATAGCTTTCTGGACAATCGCCATATCCTACGAGACAATTCCCAGAATTCATTGGTTTATTATATACCTGGGTTGTGTATTTATTTTCACTTGCTGTCACTTCAATATCAAGGAACGGTCATTTTCCGTTGTAATTAATTTGTTGTGACTCTTGACTCTCTTCTCATATCACTTGGTATACATAAGATCATCGTCGCGAACGTTTGCGCACATTTTAAATAAACTAATCCGCAACCTTTCTATTCCTTTTTAAATACCTTTTTATATATTCTTCTTTCTTCTTCTTAAGTGTTACATCCTTCTCATCTTAAACAAGTTTAAGATTGTTAATTTCATGACTAAAATATTAATCCATATAAATGCTAGTTTGAGGAAGAAAATATATATTTTTCTGGCATATGTTAACCGCAGAGTGCTTATACCAATTACTTGATTTATTTCAGGCTATTAAAATTCCCCCCCTTCAATTTCTTCTCAAATATTGCCATTATTAAAGACAAAGTCTTATAAGTAGATAAGTAAATCATTTTTGCTGATACTTTGCATTATTTTAGCGAGTAGTAAACTTATGGTTATCGTCCATAAGAAGCAAATCAATGAATGTTTAATATATTCATTCAACCTTAGCGGGATTGAAAATCCATTTAGAGTTCGCGTTTTTTCATAATATTGCAAGACTTATTGATTTCCTGAATTGTTAGATCTTCTTTGGGCTTTGAAAAGAGAAATTGTTATGGAAGTAGCACATAAAATTTGGTGCCAAAAATGTTGTCTCTTTTTGAATACAGTTTATTACAGAATTTTCTAAAGATTTAAGGGAAAATATGCAATTTGAAAAATAAAAATTAAAATATTTTTTTAAATATATTTGGGGGGTGAGGGAGTCTACGATCAGACACACCAAAATGCTTTGGAAAAGTTTTATGAAGAAAGTAATGGATTTAGAGGAGTTTTAATTAATAAATCAACCCTACTCTGATTAAAGAGTTCTAACCTTTTATTCCTACTAAAATTTTCTATTAGCAATTTCGGACTTTTACCTTTTTTAGAAGCCTGAAAAATAAAAATCCTGGAAAAATCTTCAATATTATTAACGACGTAGAACATTACTAAATTAATTTAGATTGATTAGATTATTATTACCACTAAATATATTTTTTTTACTAAAAAGATCTTATACTACCTGGCGGGAATTAAAATGATGATATTTATTTTTAAACTTGAAAATAGGAGCAATATCGAACCATTAGCAGGCTGCTCGAATCTTACTTTATCCGACACATCGATTTATTGATATGCTAAGGAGGTAGGCAAAATTTCAATCACATTCTTTATGAAACGCTGTTCCAATATCATCAGGGTCAGGTCTACATTAATTGATCTAAGAATTGTAATTATATCCTTTTCTGTCTATAATAAAATGTGAATGTTCCTCCTTTAGCCTGAATTAAATTATTTTCCAGGCAAGTAATTTTACACCTAATTATTTAATGCTTCGTTAACTTAACCATAAAATAGTTAAAAGTGCACGAAACATGCAGCAGCGTACTAGAGTGGCTAGAAAACAGTAGGCGGAGATTTGTTGTGAATGGAAATAGTTCATCAAGAACATCGATCACTAGCGTTGTTCTTCATGGTTCCCTTTTCGGATCTTTGCTTCTTTTTAAAGATATCTAAATTATCTTGACATGTAATTACTGTGTAAAATTTCAATATTGGGTCATGATATGAAACTAGGTAATAGGGCAAAATATTATAGGGACTAATAATTCGAAAAAAGACTTGGACAGAGTAGTAAATTGGTTGTAAAGATGGCAGATGTAATTTAACGTTGATCAGTGTAAGGTAATCAACATATTTCATGATAATCTACAAAGAGATTACAATAAGGGCGGGGAAATTTTAAACAAGGTCAACATGGGAAAAGATTTAGGTGTCTTAATTTCGAGCCATCTAAAATTTGACAAATAATTCTCTATAACAGCACAAAAAGGCGAATGGTTTCTTGGATACATAATAAGACATTTATTGCAAAATTGGAACGTGTTCAATATTTAGTGACGAAATTAATTCCTGAACTTAGAAAGAGATCGCACGAAGAAAAAAGCTCAGGCATGTAAATATGCGGCCGATTTATTGGTCTTTAAAATATTAAATGGGTTTACTGATATTAATTATGACTCATTATTTGAGCTATATAACCGAATCTCAACTAGAAATATATCAACTTTAAACGAATAAACAAAAGGTTTAACACTGTGATAGCACAAATTATCTTCTAATACCAATTTGAGGAATGTCGTTGAAAGCACTACAGTAAATTTATTTTGGAATAAAATCGATAAATATTACTTTAATTTATGACCTTGCAGAATAACTGTTGAAAATTCATCCTTTATCTATATCCTCTCTTCCTTTACTTATCTTTTATTTCTGACTTGCATCTGTTTTTTTTATACCTAGGCTCGAGTGTATCTTAGTCTTTGCCATTTCCTAATTCTGTACTAGTTATCATATACACGACAAGCGATTTCAGAGTTAGTTCTTTAAATTTCTCTTTTTAGATTATTTTTTTTCCTTTCACATTATATAGTCTAACCAATTTATAATGGATAAACCTTTCACTGCCTAATCTTTTACTTGGCACTAGGTTTTCATCTGCAAAATATATTACGCACATAAAAATTTTGCAATATTCGTCAATATTACCTGAAATAAGGAAATTAACTAACTGCTATTAACAATTTACAGTCTGCGGAACTTGATGGATACAAGCTCTAGTAAATATACAAAAGTTTTTGATCCCCATGAACAAAAATCTATTAAATTGCTATATAACTTGCTTGGTTGAATGTAGTAAACGTTATTGATAATACAGGGTGTTTAAAAAAAATATATATCATTTAAGATGTTAATATAACGAAAATACTTAGTCTAGGTAAATGAAACATAACAGGCCTAATGTTGAACAATATAAGATTTCTTCCTAAAAATTTGAATGAGAAATCCAATATGCTTGCCGCCTGAGACACAGCACACGTCAAGTCGGTAGTTCAGCATCTGCCACATCCGCTGTAGCATGTCATTGGTAACAGTCTCTAGTGCATGAGTGATTCATTGAGTGATTCACATAGACCAGTCTCTTCACATAACTCCAGTGAATGAAATCGTAATATGACAGGTCAGGTGAAAGTAAAGGTCATTTCAACAGACAGTGTCTTTATTCTCAGGACGCTGGCAGATTCTCACTGAGATGAGACGGAACTGTGAGCTTCCAGTGATCTGGAGCCCCTTCCCGTTGTAAAATGATGTCTTCATGTTTATTTATGTTTATTTGCAATAATTTCATCCATTGGCCAGTTCTGAAGCATTTGCAGATAAACATTGCCGGTGACACTTCCCTCAAAGACTAACAAGCCATACAGACGATTCTTGGAGATGCTGAAGAACACATTTGTTTTTGGTGAGTACCTTTCGTGCCCAACTACGCCATATGGATTTTCTTCGCCTCAAATACGAACATTATGCTTGTTTACTTTTCCATTCGTATGAAATGTGACTTTATCACTGAAAACAAAAAGTTCATTGAACTCCTCCGCTTCAAATTGATCTTGCATATCAACACATAATTATTTGCGCTTTCGATTGACATCGAGCTGAAGCTTCTAGGGTTTCATTCGCAAGCGTTTTCTCAGGACACGCCAGACTGTCGTTAGAGGAATCTGAGTTACCAAGCTGGTTTTTCTTTCTGGACTCTTTGGGGTTCGCGAAACGCTTGACCGTCTCTTTCGAAGGTGGTAGTCATACAGATCTCTTGTGACTGCACAGACGGACTTACTCTTTGAAATATTTTGCACCAGTTCCAAATTTTCATTGCTGTTGGTGCAATTTCAAAGAATATTTTCTTTATTTTTAGAGAAATCTTTTCCATTGAATGAAATTTCTATACTTGAAAAGATATAAACAATAAAATACATTACGCAAAATATTTACGTGTTCCTACACAACACATGGGAAATTGAGGTTAATTGAACCAAGTAGATTGCGCAATGATATATATTTTAAATACCCTTTATTTACTCTGTTTAAAATTATATATTCAATAATAAATCCTATGTTTTATTTAATAACACTCATAGTGAAATCGCTACAATTGCAGAGATTATTCCTGCAGAAAAACTTTGGCCTCAATGAAGTTTCGACCAATAGTAAGAAAACCAGATTAAATTCAGTTAATCTTTTATGATACGATTAGATTCATTAATTTTGTTTTTTTTAAGAGCTCTTCTGGCGACTGCCTACTTGGGCATTAGTCGCCGTATTCAACATTGCCTAAAATTAGGCCTATTAAAAAGAGGATGCTAAAAAAACAACAAATAAAACCCCCCTATCAAATTCCCTTTATTAACAGTGGGATACATACGTAGGTAAATAACTGACCATTTGGATTTACTAGATAAAACACTGACGCTTCACTCTTCATCTAAATAAAGCATTTTATAGTCTATATATAGCAATCAAAAATTAATTAATTAATCCACATCAATTCAAATAACGATGGGCTGCTTGAATGAGCCCCATTATTAACACTCTTACGGTAGCATTAAATCAAGCCATTGTAGGAGCTCACAATAATAATGCAGTTTATATTTTTACGGAAGTCTGCTCTTCTTTGATACCTCCTTTGAATGCTTACAATGTTTTAAAATGTCCTTTATCTGATCGATGAGAAACAAATGTAACTAAAATATCCTTGGTAATTTAATAATGTCGAAGGAGCTGACGGGAAATCTGTGATCCCTTGTAGACCGAGAAATGAAATTAAATGGCAGTCCTGATTTTTATTTAATTCAGAGAGCCCGTGGTTTAAACGATATAAGGCCGTTCTTATCCCCCTTATGTAGCCACGGCCAATACAGGTTTCTTGCTAGTCAAAGTTGGAACTCTTTAAGTTATTTAATCAGGCTTCAAAGCAACCCTTCTAACAATGTCCAATAAGTAAACGCTCCAAATAAATCAATTTTACATTAACTTTAATCAATTTAATCACAAATTTTCATCTCCACTCGAGAGTTGAATGCTTTAAGTTAAGATAATTTGAACAAGCAGGGGTAAAGTTTTCTTAAAGTCCAAAGATACAAGATAGAATGAAAAAAGTCTTTAAATCACAACTTACAACCAAATGACTATACAACAATAAATTCCTTTGCCATAATAATTAGAAGATTGAATCTGTCTTTATCGAGCCAAATGTAAATGTATGGGCAAAGATGGATGCTAATACGGATAGGAATAAGCTAAATGAAGTTACCAAAGGATAATAAATACCAACAGTTACATCAGCCTTTGTATTGCTCGATAAGCCGACGTAAAACTCTTCGACATAGATTTAACGATTGGGAACCAAGAATAAGTTCATAAAAGTTTACCTGCCAAAACTCACCCCACTTCACTCCCGTAGATTTACACCAATTATACAAAAATTGCTTGATGCTTAAGGATATATGGCTACCTAAATAATATTGTCATTGGAAGGCCATTTAATTTCTTTACTGCTGAAATTTTGGTTTACTCCTATTTTTTCACTGTTCTGTTGTGTTAAACTGTATACCTTGTGATTCTTCCATTTAAGTGTAGCACTCGATTCATCACCGGCCTACACCATCAGCCTCTAGAGATGAGGTCCATGTTTCAGACTCTAGACGTATGTTATCACGGTCCATTAATTATCCTTTGAATTTTATTTTCAATGTATGTAAGTTTATCCCTTTTTTCATATGATTCCGTTTCACTTAATTTCGCAGGAGTGTTGTGACAAAGTAGGTGAGGGAACGAACCCTAAGGTCCACCTTGAACCCCCCTCCTCCTTCAAGCAGAGACCACGTGGGCCTAAGCTAGATCTCTAAACCCAAAGAGAGAGAACTATTTTCGCGTGCGAAACCTTCAAAGCGGCTGGTAACACCTGTGTTTAATCAGTCGGCCTATCCCCCGCTGAGATGTATTTTTCAGACCAGAGAAGAAGCTTCCTCAGTCGTCTTATCTCGTCTGGGCCTAAAGAGGCTGGCGCCAATGGTTACTCCCAAAAGACTGCCATGACTGGGGGATTTCTAGCGAGAAAGCCAGCAGGGTATTTAACCCAAGGTCAACCGTTACTCGTCAGAGTGTACCGTTCGCCCTTTCACAAAGATACAGCCCCACGTCTCGAGTCGAACCTCAGAGTTAGGTCTCGTCGGCTAGACATATTGTCGTGAATTTGGCCACAGTCAATCGGCAAATTTGTAAAACGATTTTTTTTTTGGAGAATTGCGCGAACCACTCTTCTCATCCCGTCAAGGAAACCTCGCCCCTCGTCTGAGATTACTCATCCAAATTCAAGAGTGTCTCACCCAGCCTGGAAATTACCCCAGGTAATTCCGACCTCTCCGTCAAGAGTACAACGCCCCTCGAGCCGTAAGACTAGCTCGCCTCGTAAGAATCGCTCCTCTCACTAAGAGTCAAGCTGTCAAGGTAAAACCATTTTACCCCTTTTCAAGCATAATACCCCCTTTTATCCTCGCCACCTGATATCCTCCTCCCGACCCTTTAATTGGACTCCCCAGTGTTTACCAAACATTTTTCCTGTCTGACCAAGTACCATAGTTTGATCCCCGTTAAACTGATTAGTATTTGATTTATTTTTCTATTGGGAGCGATATTATTCTCCCATTCCTTTGCCTTTGTAGACATTTCTATAATTAGCATTATTAGTGTAATTGAAGTTTATTTTTGATTTTAATCTTTCAATAACCTTGAATGAAAGCTGGTATTTAAATCTTCCCTTTGGCCAACCGTTAATCTCCTCACGCACTCACCTCTTATTAGTCTTGTGCAGTTGGTCTATCTATCTGGCCGCCTGCAACGCATTAAAGTTAATAGCAGAAGAAATAGGCAGTCATGTGTCAAAAATCTCTAACCGACATTCACTGACTGAAGTTTAGCTGGGTGTATACGTACGTGGGTAATGTTTGTACGCATGTGTCTGCACATAGCTATGTGCATATACATAAGTGGGCGCATGCATACATAGGTAAGCAGGCCATCAAATACATTTATTGGCGTGTTTTAGATTCCGCTCTTCCTTGTTGGTTATTAATTATTCCTTTTCTATAGGGGTTTCCTTCATATTCCTCAAAAGCCCGAATAAATTGATAACGCCAAACGTCATACCGTACTCAAAAGTAGTTTTAGTAGAATCTTACTAAGCAAGCGACTCTAAGGTGCGAACAATAAAATAATCGTATAAGTAAATAAAACATTTTTTTGGCACGTCAGTTTTTAAGGTCCGAACTTCACTCTGTCTGCGACTCATTATGTCCTTTGAACTGGATAATTCTCCAGTCTGGAAGAAAAAAAATCCATAGTTAAATAACTCCTATATTACAAATACTTAATAGTTAATATACATTTAAATTAATTAACGGTAATAACCTAAGACTAGTTTAGGGTGAATAAATTGCACACTATTTTTTAAGTTAAAGAAACGAACGTAATTTTGTCCAAGATGCGATGTTCTATGGTCAAGAGTAAGAATATCTTATGAAACCTTAACCACAAACTATCGCCAATTCCTCTGTTGATTTACTTCTATCACAATGCTTTTAACCTGGTGGTAATAGGCACGGATGAATAAGTGTTGATCAAATTAACCGGAGTTGGAAATAAAATATCACCACCTAAATATTTAATAAAATATAGGTCTTATAATTTAATAGAGTAATAGAGTAAGATTACTTTATAAGCCGCGACGAACTCACTTTTTGAGTCTAAGAACATAAGTTTTTTAATCCAAGAAAGCGCTGTTCCTTATCAATGGATAAGAAGATCTGTTGAATCCAAAAACTGCCGAATTTCCTCGCTGGTTTATGTTTAATTCCATATTTTCAAACCGGGCTTAATAGCATCAGAATGAAAGGGCGTCATATAAATTTCAAGGGGGGCTACTGATTATCGAAATCCCTACATGAGCATTAGCTTATGGATTACATACTCTATATACTTCAGATGAATTAAATGACGTAAAGCCAAATCTATTCTATGGCTCGAATATCTAAAACTGCTACCATGTACTAGTTTAATATCTTTGTAACAACGTAATGTTGCATACTTATGGGTAGGGTAAGAGTAGCTATTGGAATCTTACTCTAAAACCTTTTTCCAACTTCAACCCTTTGGCTTTCACTTTCACGGGAATCGAAAAATACCAAGGATCCCTTTTATAATATTACCTAACTACATACACTTTCAAACAAGTTGATAACTCAAGTAACCCTGGCTGTTACAGTGTATAATTTAATATGCGGACATGGTTGAACTAATTTAGATGAAGTACTGACTGACCTTGATTCATGAGCACAATAGTCATACTTTTAATATGAGAAGTAGACCCTGATAAAATAAATAAAATATTAGGAAATGAATACCCGTAAATGAGCTCAATATGATAAATAATTATCCTAAATTTAGGAAGTATCGTATAGCGAGCTTAGTGTTCCTTCCGTTAACCTACATTGAAGTCTTAAAGGGTTGAGGTGAGCAATGAAGCAGAATGAAAGGATTTCCATTATAAATTATACACCTCTTATCTCCCGAAAGGAAAGTGATAAGCATCACTTCAGAACCTAGAGTGCTAAGATTTTAAACTGGAGGCTTTGATTTACCTTAAAATTAACAAAGGGTTAAGGTAAAGTCTCCAATGATAAGTAAATCTGGGATCGAATTGACAACGATACTAATTTGACCACAAATGGTTCAGCCCAAGTATGAATGAATCGACTGCGATGGTCTCCAATCAATAATAACTTGAGTTTTAGTGATATGCACAAGGAAAAGTCCATAATGGAGTGATTATCAAACAAGCGTCAAGATATACTCCTAAGATAGACCACAATGGACAATTTAGCAAGATATTAAATGTGCTAACTTAAGAGTAAAAAATGCAACAGCATTGATAAGAGAAAGAATTAAGAATTGACTGCAATTGACCGGTACCAGAACAATACTATAAAAACACCACTCAACCGAACCTGTTATTAATGCAAGAATGAATTGAATTTCACTGGTGGGCTAACAAAGAGAAAGAAATGCTAACTGCAATGGCCAGTTTAACGATAAAACTAAATCACACGGAACTTAGAGCACGAATCTCCACATGAAGCTGTCGATCCCGAAAGCGTTTCCATTGAAAAATAAAGGGAGGTACATATATTATTTTTTTAAGAAAATCGTTCACAAGTTTAATATTTTCTCTTGAAATAAAGGGGGGAACCTGCAGCGAGATATATTTTTTTAATTCTCTTGATTCGGTAACAAATGAGCTCTTAGCACCACTAACCAATTAAAAAAAACCAAACATTAAAAGATGTCATTGTTACTGAAAATTTCAAGTTCTCAAATGTTACGCAACGTTTTACTAAAGGGCAAATAGTGATCTAACAAATTTTAGACATTAGCTTAATGTCCGTTGTGGCGAAACTTTTGAAGTCAATTGTAAGCAACAAAATCGCGCATCATTTAGATAATGTAATTTATGTAAATAAGATATGCAACACAGTTTCAGAGAACGTCGTTCATCTATAAGGAATTGGTTATAATATGGCAGAAAAATATGAACAACATAATTCCCTATACAAAAAGCAATTGATTACGTCCCCAACAGAAGACTTTTGCAAAAGCTTGAGCACAGAGGATAAGAGGGTTTCTATTGATAACTGGCTTACAACCCGTAAACAAAAGGCGCTGATAAACGGAGAATCGTCTGACTGGGCCAAAGTCAATAGCTACATGCTTCACAGTTACTGTTTGGGATCCTACATTATTTATTATCTTCCTAAATAACCTTCAAGGCTATTAAGCAAAACTGTTAAGTTCGCAGACAGGGCTAAACTGTCACATAGCGGAATACGACTAAGATCGAGAGGAAATACAGCAAAATCTAAACGAGGTATTTAATTGGTCTTATATGTATGTAAAATTTAAACTAAATTAAATGTAAATTAATGCATATCGGATCTTGATATCTTAGGTTTGATTTTATTTTACTCTGACATGGATTAGAAAACGTGTTATTAGATTGTGATGTCGATCTATTAATTTCTAGACTTAAAATTTTAGAAACACTGCGACAAAAATGCTCAATAAGCAAAGTTTAATTATAAAAGGAGAAATAGTCACTACAATGTTCAAATAAGTCGTTCATTTTAGTTTCCAGCTAATGTATTTCAAAGCATCACAATCAACATGTGGATAAAGAAAGATCCTTGGATCCTTCTTTTTAATTGGCTATATTATATTCTCATAACAAGGTCTGCTGACCAAAAAGTCAAGTGCTCTCACTTATTCTGATTTATGACCTTACGACCTTTCAAACTTTCAATAATTTCAAGAATATCCTTAGGAGGACCTTGTAAGTTATATTTTAGAAGAAGGATGTAATATAACATGAGAGTTTCAAATTTCGTTAGAATTGGCCTAATAGTTATGAGGTTATTGCTAAATAATTCCTCGGCTAAACTTGGCAGGATTTTGGCAATTACGAGTATATCATTCGAAAGAGAATGTAAAACAACATAAGGTTTCGAAATTTCGTTAGAATCACCTGAATAGTTACGATGTTATTGCAAAAACAAAAAAAACGCAAAACGGGGAACGACCGACCTACCGACCGACATAGTGAGATGTAGAGTCACCCGCGCCTAGACTCACACGTGACTAAAAATAAGGGTATTCTGATACGGAGTTTGATTCTTACTAGATGAGATGAGGTGAACGAAGGAAGCTAGGGGTCTTCTTTTAGCTGTCTACTGCCCGTTGAAATTCTTGCATAAAGGTCAATTTTGAATGAAGTAACAGAATTTCGCTTTGGATACTGTTGTTGTTATTGTTATTGAATTGGTCCCCAAGAGCAGATGACTTCTGCTCCTCACCACAGCCTGGGAATTTGAAAGAGAATCTGTGATCCTACAACCTGTGTTACAGGCCCCATCAACGTCACCATAATTAACTAGGGCCGCGTCTTCTGTAAGACTTTGGGGAGGCACCAGGTTAGAGGGAAGGGGAGGATGTTGCATGCTGTGGGAACTTTATTGCATCCACATCTATGATAGTGATCCATGCAACAATTAGGAATTGGGAGTTCGATTGCATTTTATCTGCACGCATATTGCCTCCAATTGGGGTGGTGTCGCACCAAGATTGCATCCAGGTGGGGCGGACGTGGCATATCCCCGTGGGAATGACTGACTGCTCTTGCCCTTTAGGGTGGCTACCTCGACTCCTAGGCAGTGTGGGACGGATATCTGACGGAGTTTGGGGCGATGTTCAAGATCTGAAGGGAATCGAGTAGGGGTTTGGTGTTCGTAGATTGCAGCCATCACTATATCCTCTTGTCCATGGCCCCCATCGTGTCGATACGATAATTTTCGTAGGAAGAAGAAGGGATACCAGAATTTTCTCCACAAGTGTTGTGGGGGCTGGCGTCTAACATCTGCCTCAGCTACGCTCAGGTCGAGGGGAGGCGACAATGAATTTTGCCGAAATCGAGGCGTTGGGTGGCGCTTGGATGCGCCTTTGCACCACATTCGAGCTTCGAATAGGACTCGGACTTTGCAACGCCCTTTAAAATATACATACATATTATTCCTATTACATTATTACTTTATTCTCGACCTGAAACTTTATTACCATTAATACCAAAATTATCATTCTTATTATAATATTATTTTATTATTATTTTATTATTATTAATATTACAATAATTATTAATTATTATTATTATTTTATCATTATTTTCATTATTATTAATATTATAATTATTATTATTCATTAATTATTATTCTTATTATCTGCCATTACTACTATATTCTTTTCCTCATGATTATTATTCATTTCTGCGATCAATATTAGTTCTATTCAAATAATACTATCATGCTATGATGAGTATTATTCTTTGTTGCCAATGATTAGTTGAAATTCATTGCACAATATAGTTAATCTTAATCAAATAATCTCAGTTGCTAATTAAAATGGTAGAAATCCAACTTATGGTACTTTCGATACACTTAGCGCACATAATTTGGAATTTAAACTTTATTCCTCTTTATTTAAATTCTAAAATTTAACTTTGTCTTCAAGTATTGTTTTTATTTTCATTTCATTTCATTTTGTTAATATATTTTTTCAGACTTCAAATCCCTTTTTGGATATCATTTACTATGTAAGAAAATTTTACTCTTTCATTTATATACTCAGTAAAAATTTTTCACAACTAATTGGCCGCATTCCTTCCAATTCCAATTACACTTTGATGTAAGAATGTAGGTGTGGATAGGGGATAAAGAAAGGGTGTGAGGGCAGATAGCGGAAAATAGACAAGTAGTGAAAAGAGAAAGAATTGTGGTAGGGCGCAAAGAGATGCTAAGAGCCTGTTGATCAGGCCTATCGCTTTTAAATATTTTTTGTTTTTTGGTTCCTTCGTTGACTTTCAGTTATTTTATATAATATGGGGTTCAAGCCATTTTTCTTCAAAAATATTAATGTTCACTTTAGTGTTGTGCTTAGTGTCTTTGTTTATTGTATATTATGTAGTAAGTGTAAATCTTGTCTTTTTTATGGATATCTTCTTCGGTATTTTGGGGTGTTCATCGGTGAATTCTTGTAGAAATCGGTGAGGTTTCATAATTAGGTATTCTTTTTCTTGGTCGTTTTTTTGGGCCTGGGTAAAAACACTCTTATTTTCATGCGTAGAACGGAACTTCTGCTCCGCCAGCTACAAGCTTAGCGGAGCTCGGAAACCTGGCGCAACTTACCCCTCTTCTGTTCTGATTAATCATTTGGATGATATCATCGTCCAATTCTCGATTAACCAGTTCCTGCAAATTCCTTGTCCGTTCTTCTATGACAACGTTAATGAGACTTAACCCGCCTTCTGGTGCAGCTCTTTCCAGCGTCTTCTCCCTCACCTATATGTACCTGTAATTAAGTGCATACATTTATTCTGCATCACTTGTAGTTTCCTCTTTTGTGTTTTCGAGACACATAAGAGGGCGAAAGCGGGGTATAGCAGCGTCGTTCTTACAAATGCATTGTATATCTTTTTCTCATTGCTTTCACGAAGATTTCTGAACATGTATAGAGTTTTGACTGCAGCAATGGCCTTGGTGATTCTCTCTTGGACCTGCATCTTGTACCCGGTTAAAGTAATTTTCATTCCGAGTACATTGCACTCCGTAGTGTAGGGATATGGTCTATCCCCCACCCTGACGTCGTAAAGTAGTCTTCTGCCTATGGGGACTAGTTTAAACTTTTCTTGGTTGGTGCGGATCTTCCACCAGGCCCCGTAGGGGTTAAGGTTTTCAATACAAACTTGCCAAGGTGCATTTCTCCATGGACAAGTGATTATCTGGGTGAAATCATCGGCGAATTAAATGTTAAGGCAAGTGGGGCTTACAGGGTCTGGGACATCAGCGGTGTAAATAAGTAGAAAGTGGGGGAAAGGCAGCTTCCTGCGGGAGGCCCGCAGTGAGCGGAAACTTTGGTTCGTCCGTGCACCCTAAACTGGAGTACGCCGCTCTTTCCAAGACATAGGCACACAGAGTTCTTTCTAAGTTTTCACTGAGGCTCAGTCGTAAGATCTTGTACTGCATTTCCTGTTGCCACATCTTATCAAACGATTTTGATACATCCCGACAAACAACGTTCCTGTAACTTCTTTCCCGTTTTACTTGTGCTAGCTTTTTCGAGATGACATTAATCGGCATCTCCGTACTTTGCTTCCTCCTAAACCTGAATTGATGTGGGTTGAAGAGGGAGTTCTCCTCCAGGTGAGACACCAATCTTCGGTTAAGGATCATCTCGAAGAGCTTCCCGCCAAATTATAAAAGTGAAATTGACCGGTAGCTCTCCTTCAACGATGGGTCCTTTCTGTGCTTAGGCAAGAAAATCATCTTAGCTGTTTTATAGGCATCTGGAAAGTATTCTGTGTTTAGACAGGCGTTATAGAAAGTGGGGGAAAGGCACCTTCCTGTGGGAGGCCCGCAGTGAGCGGAAACTTTGGTTGGTCCGTGCACCCTAAACTAAAGTACGCCGCTCTTTCCAAGACATAGGCACACATAGTTCTTTCTAAGTTTTCACTGAGGCTCAGTCGTAAGATCTTGTACTGCATTTCCTGTTGCCACATCTTATCAAACGCTTTTGATACATCCCGACAAACAACTTTCCTGTAACTTCTTTCCCGTTTTACTTGTGCTAGCTTTTTCGTGATGACATTAATCGCCATCTCCGTACTTCGCTTCCTCCTAAACCTGAATTGATGTGGGTTGAAGAGGGAGTTCTCCTCCAGGTGAGACACCAATCTTTGGTTGATGATCATCTCGAAGAGCTTCCCACCAAATTCTAAAAGTGAAATTGGCCGTTAGCTCTCCTTCAACGATGGGTCCTTTCTGTGCTTAGGCAAAAAAAATCATCTTTGCTTTTTATAAGCATCTGGAAAGTATCCTGTGTTTAGACAGGCGTTATATATCCTTCTCATCCCTTCGATGACATTGGCTGGTGCCTTTTTCAAAGTTTAACGCCTTCCTTCCGACATGAATTTTTTATTTAACAAGCTTTTGTTTTCTTGCCGATAATTATACAATCCGAATGGAACGATTTCTTAGAATAGTCACAAATTATTGCTACATCTAGCACAGTCGCAATTGTTCAAATCATTGATAAAATTTCTACAACACCTATATTCTCCTTTGTCATTAAGTAAGATGTATTTTATAATTGATTCATGAATCTGCCTGGATTTGCTATTCAGTTTGCGAGTTCTTTGGAAGAACTATTAAGTTGAAAAACACAACAGACCACATACAATAGTAAATAGAGAGGAAAGTGTGGAAGACATGTAAGTATGTACATCAGTAAAAGATTGACCTCACAATCAGCCAGCTTCAGCAGCCGAAATACCAATATTTAGGTTACTTACTACTTAAACACTATATATATTTTTATTAATTGTTTGTATTCAACACAATACTTTTGTTTATTTTAAATCTTCCAATAAAGTTACGAATTAGTAATTGCAGTGTTTCATGATGTTTTAAGTATTTCTAGATAGATCAGGACACATAATTAGGGTGGGTGGGGTGTGGGGTGATTTTGAAATGTTATTTAGGGATTTTTTATTCTGAGGTAAAATTAATTTTTTCCGACTTAAAAAAAAGTTATTTCCACTCCTCTTCCTATTAAATATAATGGAAATATAATCCATTTGCCAAAAAAAGTCTTAAAAAGTTCACACATTGTTGCTATTCACCTAATTTAATAAGAAAGTCTGTGCGTTTACTTATTTGAATTACACTGAATTTTTTGTAAAAGTTTTGGGTTGTAATTGTAATCTAATCAGGTCAAACACCGAATAACTCAGAATTTAGGTAGAAATTATGGATTTTAAAAAATATTACGGGTTGTTACTACAGTTTAAAATGACTTGAACCTTCTAAACCAATGAGGTTGCAATAGCAATATGTTAAACCTACTCCTCTACACTGCATTTGAAACGCATCTGGGACTCCCCTCATCCACACTAAGTGGCTATATCAAATGGATCAATCTAACACCACTAAAAACAAGTGTTTTAATTGGTTAGTTCTGCAGTAACACTTGCCGTCAGAGGACTCGGAATAGTTTTTACACACTTGAAGAGGCACATAGTTTTTTTTTTTTAATAAACTAGAATCAAAGAGCTATGAACTGCGACAAAAGTACCTAAATATTAAAATAACCAATAGACTCACCCCTTTTTAATGGTGCTAGGTTAGTCTAATTCAAATAGTCACTTATTTGACCTGGATGAGGGGCGTGCCGTTACACTGTCCACGAGGCTAACCATTGCAATCACAACTGAATTTTATAACTGCGATATTGCAGTTTAATTAACAAAAGTCTTAAAATGAATTAACGGGGCAATATTCATATCTGAAGATAGGAGGCCATGTCCTCTCAATGCTACACTCCTCGGCAAAAAAGTGTGAAAAGGTGTTCATTCTAACGCTAGGCATTTGAGCTCTTATTCAACAACCAGTGTATGTGTGAAGGTGTGACCAAGAGGTTTGGTTCAGTTCTTTTGATATTTAGATATGAGAATTATTTCTTTAATTTTCACTTCAGAGCTTTCAAGTTATTTGTTAACTTAAGCAGCAACGTGTCTCCTATTTATAAATCCTCAATTTTGGGGGAATTTCGTATTTTATGTTTATTTCGGGATGATTGTATAGGAATATAAATAAAACTAAAAGACAATAAGTCATATTAATGTTAAATAAATAAAATACATACAGTTTATTGCAAAATTCTCGTTACCACATATTTCTTGCATGTTTTTTGCATACAAAAAACACGGGATAGTTATCATGCATGGAGATATAATTTATTTTTGTTAGCTTTGCATGTTCTTCCATTCTACAATTATCCTTGATTATTTAATTAATTTTCTTAATTGAATAAAATCCCTACCATTCCGCCGTCAAAAATGTAACGATGAAATTTTGATAAGATTCATTAGGTCCATATTTTATATCAAAATCCTTTAGATATCAAGGATAATTATTATTGATATCTAAAAGATTTTGAGTAAATTTCTGAAGCTAATAAATCTTATATAAAAAGAGAAAAACGAATCGATTATAGTTGCATATTTTTTCTATTCATTGGAAGGTTATGTCCAAACCGAGTTTCAGTAAGGGATAAGAGATAATCACCGATAAATTTAGCTCACCGCAGTGTTCCAGAATCTCACCTGTAAAAGTATTTCAGGTGTTTCATAAGTTACTGAGATAATTATATTAAAATTATATATGCCAAAATAATCACAATTTTTGGTTTTTCTTTTTGATGATAAACACTATGGCCAGGAGAAATTGTGGATAGTAGATGTCCTCCATTTTCATCCATACATTCTCAAACGCAAGTGAAAATTCTTCAATGATATTTTGGGGCATGTCTCTTGGAACCGAAGCCACAACTTCACGAATTCTTGTCGAAAATAATCCTAAGCAGGCGTGGCTTTTGCATCAAACGTTTGATATATCCCTAAAGAAAGAAATCTGGAGCCGTAAGTCCGGAAACCACGAACGCAATACAAATGCTCATTGTAATTTCGAGCTCTTCAAGTTCGGAACGGAGGTTGAAAATTCAATTCCTGCAGTGCTCTACATTTTGCGACTAAGTTGACCTCTGTTGTTGTCCTTAAGAACACACATGCCTTTATCTTAATTGATGTCACTGGGCAAGAAACTTAGACCTTAGGAGAATGAAGGGGATGTTCATGAAGTTCTCGCTCTTCTCTATTAGCCTAGTTATTGTACATAATTTAGAAGTTTGACATCGCCAAAGTCGTAAAAATGGGTTCTATCACTTATTAGGCAGTGATTGTTCCAATTCCCTTAAGCTTTGGCAGAAGTAAACTAGTTAATTTTTATCACAGACATAATACTTCTGTTGTTGGTATTTTGTATGGATGCAGCTTATGGGAATGTACTATGCGAGAGAGTATGGAAACTATGTATTATTATGGAATAGATTGCAAGGCTTGAACCTATATTGTTCTTAATTGAGATAGTAGAACAATGGCAATATTGTTTTGTAGCGTTCTGTGCTGCAGTCGAAACCTATGCTGCACTATTGTAACAAGGCCACAAAAAGCATAAAACAACCGAAACATGTTGCACTACATAGTCCATTACAAGTGTTTCAAATGTAAAAATGGTATGCCTTGTTGCTACCTAATTTTTCAAGACAAACAAAGATTTGATAATTAAAATATTTCAGTGACAAATGAAACTCACAGTATTTGGGTGCGTTATATGAAATGACCTTGTTTTCAAAGAAAGGTAAGCGCATTATAAATTGTATTTAACAAGGTAATGTTGAAATAAATCTTCCCTTTTTATAATCTGTTCGTGATTTCCAACAAAGAACTAATCAGAAGCTTCAATTATGTATTCTTTATTAGCAGTTTTAGCGGTCAGAAAACGATGATAATTCGACGCGGTGGAGGGATCAAGTAATTAACTTGTGTGCGGCAAAATTTCATAACATATCTCAATTAATATTAAAATCGTAATTTGAGAAGTGCGTGGTAGAGCGTTGCCAATTAATTTACTTGTTTGCCTCGGCCCCAAGAAAGAGAAATTAGAATTTAGGGCAAAAAAAGAGAGCACAAGTAAACTCAATTAGCTCCGAATAACTAAAAAACCCCAACTTGTATAACGCGTTTCACAACATTCAAATAAATGCAGCAACAAACAGGGATAGAAAATTAAGACTCCATTTTAAACCTCCCCTCCGGACTTGAATTTAATTAGCGTCGCATTGCCCTAAATAAGCAATACACCTCCCTTCATTATTTAATCTAAGGAATTCTCCATATTTGTCTGACCAACACTCGCTAATGAAATTCTGTTTGGGGTCCTAACTCAGTCTTTGTTCTAATTGAGGATCGTATCTCTTCCCTAGTTCTGTTTGGAGTCATAACTCTTGTCTTTTTCTGATTGTTGTCCTTACTCTACCCGTGTAGTTTTGGGGGTCCTATCTCTTCACTAGTTTTGGTTAGTCTTCTCTAGTTGTCTTTGTTGTCCTAACTCAGCGCTAGTTCTAAATTGGGCCTAACTCTGACATAGATCTCCTTGGAATGCTAACTCTGCTCTAGCTCTATTTAGGGTCTAAACTAGGAGTAGGGAAACTTTTTTGAGCCGTGGGCGAAATTTCTAAGGAAAGAAGTCGGCGGGCGATAAATAAAATTTCACTCTTGTATCTTTGTAAATGTTGTATGAATTTATTACATGGTGCGATAGACTCATGCATTAATATCGAAAAAATTTAATACTCAACATTTTTATTGACTTCCACCACAGAAATTGGAAACAAATATTTAAATTTCAATATTGAAAATTTGTTCATACAAATATATCTCTCAGGGGGCGATGAAAATTGGGCTCGCGGGCGAAAGATAAGAAAGTTGCCGATAAAATCTATTAGAAATGACTAGAAGTTGAGAGTAAGTAAAAAAGCCATGCAATAACTATCAAGCAAGAAATGGAGAAAGTTTCATGGGAGCATAATCATAGTGGGAATGTAGCCAAAATTGAAGTATATAAGTTAAAATCTAACCTAAAAACTCGAGCTAAAGATACGCAAGACAGTCCTCATTGCATAATATCTGAGAGCAGTAGGCAAATTAGTCAAGCAGCGGCCCTACTAGTGTTAATAGCTTTAAAAAAACAATTCGACGTGTTTGTGAAAAGGAACACATTGGACTGGTTAATCCCACTACTAGAGCAGATTTGGTCCTTACTGGAGAACAAACCCTAACGAATAAGGGAAAGCAGTTTTTAGTGTACGACTCCGAAAATGATGATGAACGAATGTTAATTTTTGCCAGGCAACGGACTATGCAATCTATTTCAGCATGTCATGATTTATATGCTGATGTGACTTTTAAAAGAGTACCGAACATCTTTAACCAATTGTATACCATTCATGGGTGTCGTAAAATGCCCCCTTTTTGTTCTAAGAGTGCTACGAGTGCTAATATTGATATCTTAAAGAAGAGAGCCGTCTCAAACACGTAAGGATATAGAGAAACGCACAATAATTTCCCAAATAAACTTATATTTTAAATTTAACAATTTAATACACAAAAATTAACCATTAATCACAGAAATACTCCGAATATTATAATACACAATACTTAATTCAATTAGTTTGACACTCTAAAATTGGTTAATTCCGCTACACACTTCAATATATAAGATTTAGGCTTACGGACTCTACTGGAGTTTAAATACCTCAGGAATGTTATTATCTCACGACGTGTGCCGACCAGCAAGATGTAGGTGGGCGTGATTCCGAGGTCCTTTTGGTGAGGGTAGCAGCTGGGGGGTCCACATGGTATTCAGGGGGTAGGGGAATTCTTCAAGGACGAGAACAATTACGGTGCTTTATGCAGCACCAAGGTAGTCGTGGTCTCTCTGGCGAGAGTGAGTTGAACTTGGTTCTTAAACCAAGTTAACTTGGAGTTCCTCAACCAAGTTAACTTATGAGTTTGGTGTGGCCACCGAATAACGGGCTCGAGGGGAGGGGGAGCCTTTTCCTTCTTCTTTTCTTAATTCCTAAAGGACGAGAAATACCCCTGGTGTTTAAGTTGCACTAGGATATGAGGAGTCTCTCTGACGAGAGTAAGTTGAACTTAACAAAGTTAACTTAACGTTTAGTTTGATTACCAGGGACTAGCTCGAGGATGAGCTGCTTCTTAGCCCCTTAAGGTAGGTAGCCCTGCCACTCGTGCAGGGTACTTCTTGGTCTGGCGAGCCAAGTAAACTACCTGTCCAGTCTCGGTAGCCCGGGGTCTTAATCCGAGGACTTCGTCACCTGGAGACTGACGTATTCTACCAATCCAGTCTCGGTAGCCCTGGGTCTTAATCCGAGGACTTGGTCACCTGGCGACTGATGTATTCTACCAATCAAGTCTGGGTAGCCCGGGGTCTTAATCCGAGGACTTCGTCACTTGGAGACTGACGTATTTTACCCCGATTTTCCTCAGTGTTTTTTATTTATACCTCGTCCCCCCACTGGGGGAATGGTAAGAGGGGAGGAGGCTTGAGGATCGGCCCAGGAGGGTTCTTATGCCAAACGGTTTTTCTCACCAAGTCTTACATTAACTCCTCGTTAGCCTTCGAGCTTGAGAGAAACACGTCTCCAATTACTTACTTGACGTGAAATTGAATCTCACTCTCTTAGGAGAGATCTTGCATTTTACAACCTTTCGGTCTTTCATAGCGACGAGAGGCGCGGCGTTACGGTTATGCGCTTGACCCGACGGTTCCGGGGCCGGATGTCTGCGATAATCGCCTCGTGACTTGACTGCGAGAGAACGGGGAAGTGATGATTCTCTTACAATGGGATTAAAAATAGATTTTAGATTCCAACAATTTTTGTATTGCTGCCGAATAAAAGAACAAAGAGCTACACCGAATTTTTGAAACAAGTCAAGCTATTATGTCCTAACTTAAACATTGCATCTATTACGACTGAGTTTGGAATCGGAATGATTGCGGCATTAAATCAAGAATTCCCAAAAGTTTTAATTAGTGGTTGGGAGTTTTTAGCAGCTCTTAGAAAGGGACAAGATATGAATGAGATGGTGTTAGAAAAAAGTTGTTGCTGGCATTCAAAATACAACTATAAAAAAGTACCAAACAGCAAATGAGCGCCTAAAAAAATTAGTTAGTGCTTTCAATCCTAATGCTAATATAGTTTATTATTTGCGAGGAGTAGCGCATAACATTTTTAAATAATCTTTTTTAACTCTTTTTTTTAACAATAAAGTGCTTTACAATTTTTACAGTTTTAACTAACTTTTTTTCATTTAATTTCATTTCATTTAATTCGAAGATAGATTTTTCGAATAAATTTTTTTCGAAGAAATGTTTACAGAGAAATGTTTTTCGAAGAATAATCCGGATACAAACTCTAGTCTATTTCTCATTGGTGTCCTTACTCCGGCTTAGTCCTGGTAGGGGTCCTAATTCTACCCTATTTCTTTAAGAGGTTCTAACTCTTCCCTAGTTATTTTGTGAATCTTTACTCTGCTTTAGTACTATTTGAGATCCTAACTCTGCCCTAGTTCTGTTTGGGTTCTTACTTCTACCCTAGTTTTATTTAAGGTCCTAACTCTGCTCTAGTTGTAGTTGGGGCCATAATTTTGCCCTAGTTCTTTTTAGAAATATAACTATGCCATAGTTCTCTTTGGGGCACTCATTCTTGCCTAGTTCTGTTTGTCGTCCTAACTTTTCCCTAGTTCTTTTGGGGTAATAACTCTGGCCAGGTTATTTTGGTAGTTATAATTCTGCCTTAGTTCTCTTTAGTATCCTCACTCTTGCATAGATCTTTTTGAGGTCATTACTTTACATTTATTATTTGGGGGGGGGGGTCTTAACTAAGGGGTATTGAAGGTCGCAGTCCGAGTATACATACACACACTCATACACACGAGCATGTACACACATGACCTTTTTAATGGACCACCCCTCTTCCCCCCCACTCCCTCACATCCTGATTGGTTGGAGGTGAAAAATGTCCCCCCTCCCCCTTCCTTACCTCAAAGAACATCGCTGAGTCATGGTATGACTAGGTCCGTGACCTTTTTCGAGCAATGAATGGATAGGGTAGGGTTTCTGTGACGCGGTTTGAATATTCATAATTGAGATATGTCTAGGCTGTTTTCTGTGAAAATAATCAGTTGTTATTGAGGCAAGAAAAAGAATTATTCTATCAAAGAGGAGTAAATCTTTTTTTCTTTATCTATTCTACCATTTTAGTGACCATACTGATTTTCTGGTTTAACCGAGATCTGAAAAGGCTGACCTACTCTCCTTAAGATGTCAATTTTTTCCTCATTTGTAGAGGTATAAAAACACATATCAAACCTACCCCATTTGTCAAAGAAATTCGTAGCTTGCTGGGAAGAAGACCTTTGTTTTTACTCATTGTTCAGCTGGTCGACTTTGAAGTTTGAAAATATGTACAAGAATATGGAGCTATTAACAGGATGAATGGAGTTCATGTGCCGAGATTAGTGATATTGTCGAACATCTCACCGTTTCTCAGTTCTAGTTCGTTTACAGAGTAAATAATTTTCTTTTTTGGTAAGTTGTTTTTTGAAAAAAAGCCAAGGTTGTTAAAATGATTTATTTTACATTTAAATTCAAATATGCATACATTTCTACAAATTAATAATAAAAAACAAAAGTAATCTGAATTATTATATTTATATTTATTATTTAATTGATACTAACCAGATTATATAATGACATATAATTTATACAATTTGGTAGGTAGAATATATAATTGCACATTTCCAACTAGCAATTAATATTTATTGAGTGTATAATATCAATTTTCTTTACATTCTACAAGTCTTCCTCACTACCAACTCTTCGTTTCTTTGATCATTATAAGAATGAAACTGTTCAATAAAAGCTCGAAATCATTCACCGATTGTCATCTGATGAAAGAAATAGCTTAAAACAAGTTACAAGAGTCTGAAAAGTAACTCTGAACTCTGAATGGATCAGCGATAATAATTTTATTCATTTTTACTAAGTTTTTACGAACATAAACATCATTCTGGAACTCTAGACATAAGCTATCAATATAACACAAAGTTTTGTCTATAAACACAGCTCCCAATGCGACCAGGTCGATGGCTGGTGCACAGGTTAATCATATAAGCTGCTGTTAGTATTAAAGTCAGACATAGATGAATGTCTATTCCCCAAAATCCACGAAAAACTCTATTTCTATTGCATTCATTTAATTAAGAATAAACTAGTACGCTCATAGACATATTTATTTCAATAACAGACTGAAACTCTGCATATATAACAAAGAAGATCGGTTCTACATATTAATTGAGATCTAAACTGTAACTATATTGATAATGTGCCCTGTTGTATAGGATTGAAGCATTCGCCAAGACAATTAGTACTCTTGTCCTGATGGTGCTCGCTATATAGAAAAGAAGGACGAAAAAAATATTATTAAAGATATTAGACGATATATTAGATGAAATTTAAAATCTGAGAGTGGTAATGAGAGGAATCCGAAAAAATGGGTTTAATAAATAAGCCAAAATAAATGAATAATAAGTTGAAAAAAGGGAAAAAGGTTGAAAATAGATGATTAAGGGGATGTGGATGTTTTTTTCCTCATAGGTGTTCTCGTAATGTTATCAACGGCTGTAAATCATACACATGTAATAATGGATGCTCGTCATCCAACAAGTTATATCTGTTCGAAGACAGAACTCGATTTCGTTCCGTTCCACCCACCCAAGCTTCCATCATTGAGAGCAATTATTTGCCCTACTCTCCACTAGCAATATATCCTCTGACCTCACTTCGGTGAATATTATATATCTGGTAGCGGAAAGTATTATATAGAACGAAGTAAGGTTTATCTTTATATTAAAGCAAGAATTGTGAAGGTAAACGGCAGGGAACTTAAAGATGAGGAGATTATTTTTCCGGAAAATAATATTCTTCACACTTTGTTCAACAATGTTAATACTTATTCAAATGAAACATCTGTAAATTCCATAGAAAATATATACCCATATCGTGAAAATTTAGAGACCCTGTTAAACTATACTAAAGAAGAAAAATACTCATTTCTTTCCACTGCAAGATATTACTCTAATAAAGAGAGTATAGAAACGAAATATAGCAAATCAAGGAAAAAACTAATTGATGTATATGTAAAACTACACGCCGATTTCTTCTCCGTTAACATAAGCTGTTGATGAATGGTGTCTCACTAAAGATAAAATTATCCCGAGCACTGCATTCATTTGCACTATTTAGAAGCCAGACCGGTTTCAAACCTAAAATCGAATTATTAGAGTGTTTCCCTTACTTGAGAAAGGTCCACCGTTTAGTATATACTAATCTGGAGATGAACAATAGGTTGCTTACATAAAACGCTAAGTGCCCTTATAGAGGGGGAGGGGGTAAGTTTATTGCTTCACGTCCTGGTCTGATGATGGCTTGTTGCGTCCATTTCTTCTATACCTTTACTATCCGGTCGAAACGAAGGGCCACCAATTTATAGGGGGTGGAAGTTTATAGCGGCATCCAGTTTAAAGGGGTGACCAGTATATGGTGAAGGGGAATTATCTGAGTCCCAAAATGATTTCTTCACTGTTCCTATTTTGGCTGGGCTTACCCAAAGTTTTAGGGTAAATCGAGGTAAATAAGACGTTGCAAAAATATACTTTATTCTAATATTAGCAAATTAAGGGGGCAAGCGGCACGTCACGAAGTTACTAGAGGGCATGTCCTAAATTGTCCATAGGATGAGCTTCAGTTGTCGAGTTCATTTTTCTCCACCCTTAAGGCGGAGCTACCGAAAGCTGTGTATGTTGAATTACTTACATCTCCCAAGTTTTTATCTATATAACAGGATGTGCTTGTCTTAGCTTTTTGATACAATTCCTTTTGGTCAACGAGTGTATTTACCCAGGTGCTTCATAGACTTCCGTCTTTCGATAAATCTATTCTGAGACGCGAAATGTTTGTTTATGCGTTGTCTCATTGACACAGGTGTCTCTGAGGTTTCGTGACTTCGTAGATTCACTGGCTACTATTGAATCCTGCAATTTGGTGCCAGTAGCCCACCTATTACATAATCTGATCACCACGCCCTACCACACAAGTTCATATGCTAAATTTTTACAATTGTTAGTTGAATATCAATGAAGAGTGTTAATAATATCTTCATACGGAGAATAACTACACGGATGGTGATTGCTATGGTTTACCATTCAGCATTTTCTGGTAGCTCTGATGATTTACCTTTCGAATTTAAACCTTAAAATGTGAATCGCATCACTATCTATATAAACAGGAAAGAAGTTGAAAGACCATTTTGAATTAGACTGTTCGGACGATGCATATCCAGTTGCTTTGGGCTTTTTATTCGTTAAATTATGGGGGGACTCACTTTGCAAAGTTGAATAAGACCAGTAAAGAGACCTCAAAAATGAACACTTTGGAGTCTTATAAAATCCTATAATGGGTTCAAGGTAAAACAAAATAACATTCAATGCAAAGGAAATGCAAATGATAAGTGTTTTAAAGGGAGCACTGTTCACAAATTGTAAATACTTCTCTTGTGCATATAATAAAAATTAAACAGCCTAGTTATGTTTTTCTAAATTATTGTCATTCTCTCAATCACTTTCTTAAGTAAACTTTTTCTTCGTTATTTGAAGAATTTTAAAAAGAACTTTTAAAATAAATGAAACAGTAGAATATAGTAACTTTGATTTAATAGACATAAAAATAGAGGAAAGATCTACAGGAAATAATTACAATGTTATCTTTTTAATATATTTATTATAAATGGAGTTTGATTGACGAAAATAAAGGAATATGTTTTGGGGCGACTAAATAAGAGAATCGGGGACATTTTGGAAACAATACAAGGCTTAAGAGAAGCAAGTCATTCTTTTGTCTGGAAATAAAGAAAATATTTTATTAATTGTTTGCCTATTATATAATAATTATAAGATTTAATAGTTATGTAAGAACTGATAAAATATGTTAACGTAAGTTGAGAGAACCAATTTTATGCTATGGGAACCGATTAAATATATAATTTTATTATAAATGGTTCCTAAAAAGATCGCATTTATGTATACGAGAGAGAGAGAGAGAGAGAGAGAGAGAGAGAGAGAGAGAGAGAGAGAGAGAGAGAGAGAGAGAGAGAGAGAGAGAGAGAGAGAGAGAGCTACAAGGAGCTACAAGGAAAATAAGTACCCTAGAAGACCTTACGGTCCATACAAGGAGGGCACTTTTGGCGCAATCCTCGAAAGTGTTCGTTGGCAACCTCGAAGATCACTCGCGAGGATCTTAACGGTCGTTTCGCAAGACTTTATCTAGTCTTGACTTGAACTGGTCAACAGATTCACTGTTGACAACTTCAGTCGGAAGTGCGTTCCATCTACCGCAGATACTGTAGGGGAAGAATTTCCCACACAGATTACTGTGGCATCGCTTCAGTTTAAGTTTGTAGCCGTGATTTCTTGTTCTCCCCTCGCTGAGCTGAGAAATATCCCCGTAGTCCAGTCTGTCGAAGCCTCAAAGTATTTTAAACACTTCGATAAGCTGACCACGTAGTCTCCGGGTCTCCAGCGAGAACATATCTAATTACCTTAATTAATCTTCATAACTTTTATGTCTGATAGAGGGAATCAGTTTTGTTGCCCTGGCTTGCACGCGTTCTAATCTCGCGATGTCCTTTCTAAATGAAGGACTCCCAAATTGTATGGCATACTCCAGGTGCTGTCGGAAGAGGGAGTTGTACAGACACAGTACTATCTCTTTGTTCCGATATCTAAACTGTCGCTTTATATACCATAACATCCTTTGGGATTTCTCCTCCACCTCAATACACTTTCGAGAACTTGAGGTCACTGGTGATAGTTACACCTAAGTCCTTGTCAGTGTCGGTGGATTCAAGAGCATTGCCCTTAAGGATATAGAACGATTGAAAATTTCGGTGGCCGATATGCATCACTTTGCATTTGTTTACGTTGAAAGGCATTTGCCACGTATCAGACCACTCCCCAATCTTTCGAAGATCATCTTTCAGGCGGCCAGTATTTCCATTCTTTGCAACGTTCATACCAAGCTTGGTATCGTCGGCAAATTTGGAAATCTTGGCAACCATGTCACCGTCCATGTCGTTGGCGTAAATGATGAATAGTAGTGGTCTCAGGACAGCAGCTTGAGGCACCCCGCTAGTAACGGGCACCCACTCAGAAGCCTGTCCATTCACCACCACCCGTTGCCGTCTGCCACTTAGCCACTTCTCTATCCAGCCGGCTACTTTTCCGTCTATGCCTGGCGCTCGCATTTTTCGAAGAAGGCGGCGGTGTGATACCTTACCAAAGGCTTTCTGAAAGTCTAAGTAGATCACATCCACCGCCTTGTGGAAGAATTCCACAAGGTTCGTCAGGCATGAACGTTGCCTTCGGAAGCCGTGCTGGGAACTTCTCAGTAGCAGCTTTGACTCTAAATGCAACGTCATTTTGTCCACCATGATGCTTTCCATGAGTTTACACACTATCGAAGTCAGACTGATAGGTCGGTAGTTCGACGGTTGACTACGGTCTCCTTTTTTGAAGATAGGAGTCACTTCCGTTTCACGCCAGTCTCTAGGAACGCATTCGGTCCGGATTGACATGTTGAATATTGCGCTAAGGTGTCGTGACACTTGATCGCGCACTTATTTCAACACTTTAGCTATAAACCAATCCAGGCCAGGTGACATATTCGTCATTAGGTCAGTGATCTTTTTTTTATTTCGCCTTCGGTGAAGTCCATATCCTCCAGCTTTTTCCATGACTAAGAATCCGCTGGCTGGGGGATGGGACCACACTCTTCAGTAAACACTGAAGAGAAGTAGTCGTTGAGGAGGTTAGCATTTTCTGCATCTGAATGCTTTAATGTCCCCTCCTTATTCCTTAAAGGGGCAATCGTTCGACGGATTGGTTTACGTCTGTTTACATATCCAAAAAACTCGTTGGCACTCTCTTTACAGAGTCTCGCCACTGGGTGTTCCTCAGACCGCTTAGCCGCACTTATGCTGGACTTCACTCTCATGGTTAGCCTCGGGTATTCGTCAAAGTCACCCGAGATCTTCGATTGCCGGTACACATTTCTCTTCTCCCTAAGCAGTTGACCGATTTCTCGATTAAACGACTTTGGTGGAACAGAAGACTGACGGGAGCATTTAGAGGCATGAAACGCGATTGAAGACTCATGAATGTGGGTTTGAAACTGTTCCACGAGTCTTCAACAGCATCGCACACTTCTAGCCTTGCGCAGTCAGTCCAGTACGAAAACTTGCAAAGTCTGCTCTTCTTAAATCAAGTTTCCTCGATTTACTAGTTGCAGGCTCTGCTTTGGGGACTTTGACTACAAATCTAATTAGTCGGTGTTCATTGTCACCTAGCTCTTCGCCAACAGAGAGGTCCTCAACGATGTCATCCTCAGAAGTGAAAACCAAGTCGAGGATATTGTCTCCTCTCGTTGGCTCTCTCACCCATTGAGTCAGGAACTCGTTGTTCGTGAACTCCAGGAGAAGTGCGTTCTCGCCACAGGGTTCTCTGGTTTCCCAGTCAATTTGTGTGTTGAATTCTCCCATGATGATACACACACTCTGTCTTAGACAAGTTCTCCTAGTAGCTGGTACAGATCTCTCTCCTTCTCACCAAGTTGGGCAGGAGGTATATAAAGCACCAGGGTCCTATATTTGGCAGAACCTATCTCTAGGTCAACACCTAGTAGTTCATGGTCGGATACGATGTTGCAATCCGTCGAGTTGAGAGTATCCCTAACATACAACATCACACCGCCACCCTCTCTTTCTGGCCTATTTTTCAGGAATAGCTGATAACCGGGAATCATGAATTCACGACTCCGTTATGGCCACCATCTCAGGTTCTCCTGTTGCTACGAGGCCACATGGCTCAATAAACTTATTCCTAATTGACCTCGCATTGAACAGAAGAACTTTGAGGGAGTCCTCCAGTGTAGGACTCCATACGCTCTTCCGTTTCCCGGCTTCTTTGGGGGGCAGTAACCCTCTTTGCCCCATCTAAGAACGTCGTTCCAGGAGTGACACGGGCATATTGTCTTACGTCCGCCTTCACTCTGGGTCGGACGCTCCTCTGCGTCCGCTCTACGACATCCCCGATTAAGTTACAGAGTCCTATCTTTCTATGGAATCAAAGATGCACTCCGTCCCTTTGGTAGAGGCCGTTTCGACCGTAAAAGGTGCGGTAAGGGTCCAGAAAGAAGATCACCTCCGCTGTACAGATGTCCCACAGGCGCTGGTTCAAGGTCACGTTCCTTGAGTCAGCTGTCCGGCTAGGACCTCTTCTTGGGAGAATCCCTACAACGACCCGTCTGCGAGCTTTCAATCTGCAGTCGTCCACGGACCCCATGACCGTGCTGAGAATTTGCTCGCTGGGGTCTACTTTGCCTCCTCAGAGGTAGAGGTCATTGCCACTCACCATCAGGGCAACGACTGAATTCTCGGAGATCTGAGATTTCTCAGTTTCTACCCTGATTTGGTGGTTTCCACGTCCTGGCTGGCAGCATACCTTCACACTAGTGCGAAGGCGGGCCTTTAGCAGGGGCTGAAAACCTCGTGCTTGGGAATCGCCTACAAGGGTAACCCTCAGACATTCCCATGCATAGGTTTGAGGCTTTCCTTCCGGAAGCGAACTCTCGGTTCCCTCTTTCTTCTCCATCTTATTTTTCTTGCTCTTCTTTTTCTTCTTATTCTTTTTCTTATTCATCTTCCCCCCCTATCTTCCTTTGTTATATACTCTTCTGTTTTAATCTTTTCTTCTTCTGCTTCTACTTTATTTTCTGTTTTAACTTTCTCTTATTCCTGTTTCTTTCTTTTCTTTTTCTTTGATGATTTATCCGTAGCATGCGGACCTATCTCTGGGGGTAATACTGCAGAGAGAGAGAGAGAGAGAGAGAGAGAGAGAGAGAGAGAGAGAGAGAGAGAGAGAGAGAGAGAGAGAGAGAGAGAGAGAGAGAGAGAGAGAGAGAAAGAGAGAGAGAGAGAGAGAGAGAGAGAGAGAGAGAGAGAGTGTGTAACAAGGAGTAACAAGGAAAGAAAGTACCCTAGAAGACCTTACGGTCCATTCAATGACGGTACCTTTGGACTAGCAGTCGAGCGGGCACATCTCTGCTCAAATGCTCTACGTCCTTAAATGGCCACTTTTCAAGACCCTGTCTAGTCTTGACTTGAACTGGTCAACAGATTCACTGTTGACAACTTCCACTGGAAGTGCGTTCCAACTACCGCAGATACTGTTTATTAAAAACTTTCTACACAAATCGCGGTTGTAACACTTCAGTTCAAGTTTAAAGCCGTGATTTCTTGTTCTGCTCTCAGCAAGTGTGAAAATATCCCGGTTGTCAACATTGTCGAACCCTCGAAGTATTTTGAAAACTTCAATGAGCTGACCACGAAGTCTACGGGTTTCCAACGAGAACAGATCTAATTCTATAAATCTATCTTCATAACTTTTATGTCTGATAGAGGGAATCAGTTTGGTTTCCCTGGATTGCACGCGTTTCAATCTCGCAATGTTCTTTTTAAATGAAGGACTCCCAAATTGTATGGTATACTCCAGGTTTGGTCGGAAAAGTGAGTTGTACAAACACAGTACAATCTCCTTGTTCCGATATCCAAACTGGCGCTCTATGTAGCCTAGCATTTTTTTAGCCTTTTCTCCGCCTCAATGCACAGTTCCAAGAACTTGAGGTCACCTGTGATTGTTACACCTAAGTTCTTCTCAGTGTTGGTGGATTCAAGAGCAGTGCCCTTAAGGATATACTGAGATTAGGGATTTCGGTGGCTGATATGCATCACTTTGCATTTGTTTACGTTGAAAGGCATTTGCCACGTATCAGACCACTCCCCAATCTTTCGAAGATCATCTTTCAGGCGGCCAGTATTTCCATTCTTTGCAACGTTCATACCAAGCTTGGTATCGTCGGCGAATTTGGAAATCTTGGCAACCATGTCACCGTCCATGTCGTTGGCGTAAATGATGAATAGTAGTGGTCCCAGGACAGAACCTTGAAGCACCCCTCTAGTAACGGGCACCAACTCAGAAGCCTGTCCATTCACAACCACTCGTTGCCGTCTGCCACTTAGCCACTTCTCTATCCAGCCGGCTACTTTTCCGTCTATGCCCAGCGTTTGCACTTTCCAGAGAAGGCGGCGGTGTCGTACCTTATCAAAGGCTTTCTGAAAGTCTAAGTAGACCACATCCACCGCCTTGTCCCGATCGTGCTCACTGAACACGAAGTGGAAGAATTCCACAAGGTTCGTCAGGCATGACCGTTGCCATCGGAAGCCGCGCTGTGAACTCCTCAGTAGCAGGTTTGACTCTAAATACATCATTGTGTCCACCATGATGCTTCACACGAATTTACCGACTATCGAAGTCAGACAGATAGGTCAGTAGTTCGACGGTTGGCTACGGTCCCCTTTTTTGAAGATAGAAGTCACCTCCGCTTCACGCGTTTCACTAGGAACGCATTCGGTCCAGATTAACATGTTGAAGATTGCGCTCAGGTGTCGTGACACTTGATTGCGCACTTATTTCAACACTTTAGCTATAAACCCATCCGGGACAGGTGACTTATTCGTCATTAGGTCAGTGATCTTCTTTTCTATTTCTCCTTCGTGGAAGTCCATATCCTCCAGCTTTTCCCCCGAGTAGGAACTCGTTGGCTGGAGGATGGGCCACGCTCCTTAGTAAACACTGAAGTGAAGAGAAGTATTCGTTGAGAAGGTTAGCATTTTCTTCAGCTGAGTGCTTTAATGTCCCCTTCTCATTCCCCAAAGGGCCAATCATTCGACGGATTGGTTTACGTCTGTTTACATATCTAAAAAACTCGTTTTGACTCTCTTTACAGAGTTTCGCCACTCGGAGTTCCTCAGACCGCTTAGCCGCCCTTATGCTGGACTTCAGTCTCATGGTTAGCCTCGGGTATTCGTCAAAGTCACCCGAGATCTTCGATTGCCGGTACACATTTCTCTTCTCCCTAAGCAGTTGACCGATTTCTCGATTAATCCACTTTGGTGGAACAGAAGACCGACGGGAGCATTTAGAGGCATGAAAACGCGATTGAAGACTCATGAATGTGGTTTTGAAACTGTTCCACGAGTCTTCAACAGCATCGCACACTTCTAGCCTCGCGTCAGTCAGTACAGCAAGAAAACCTGCAAAGTCTGCTCTTCTAAAATCAAGTTTCTTCGATTTACTAGTTGCAGTCCTGCCTTCGGGACTTTGACTACAAATCTAATTAGTCGGTGTTCATTGTCACCTAGCTCTTCGCCAACAGAGAGGTCCTCAACGATGTCATCCTCAGAGGTGAAAACCAAGTCAAGGATATTGTCTCCTCTCGTTGGTTCTCTCGCCCATTGAGTCAGGAACTCGTTGTTCGCGAACTCCAGGAGTAGTGCGTTCTCGCCACAGGGTTTTATGGTATCTAAGTCAATTTGTGTGTTGAAATCCTTCATGACGATACACACTCTGTCTTTTACAAGTTCGCCTAGTAGCTGGTACAGACTCCTGTCCTGCTCTAAGAGTTGGGCAGGGGGTCTGTGAAGCACCAGGGTCCTGTATCTGACAGGACCTATCTCTAAGTCAACTCCTAGTAGTTCATGGTCGGATACGATGTTGCAATCCGTCGAGTTGAGAGTATCCTTGACATACAACATCACACCGCCACCCTCTCTTTCTGGCCGATCTTTCAGGAAGAGCTTGTAACCGGGAATCGTGAATTCACCTTCAAAATCCCGGCTTGAGGTTTTTATCCACGACTCTGTTGTGGCTACCATTTCATGTTCTTTCGTCGTTACGAGGCCACGAAGTTCAAGAAACTTGTTCCTGATAGACCTCGCATTGAACAGAATAACTTTCAGGGAGTCCCCGAATCTAGGACTCCCTACTCTCTTCCGTTTCCCGGCAAGCTTGCTGGAGCGGTGCCATTCCTCTTTGCGACCTCCGAGAAGGTCGTTCCAGGAGTGACACGGGCGTACCTTTACTCTAGGCCTGACACTCCTTATGGTCCGTTCCACGACATTTTGTATCATGTTGCAGAGTGCGGCCTTTCCTTTAAAGGAAAGATGTACTCCATCCCTTTGGTAGAGATCATTTCTACCATAGAAGTTGAGGTAAGGGTACACAAAAAAGACCCCCTCCGCCGTACACAAATCTCCGAGGCGTCGATTAAGGGAGACGTCCCTCGAATGAGCGGTCCGGGTTGGACCTCTTCTCGGAAGTATCCTGACCACTACACCTCTGCGTGTTTTTAGCCCACAGTCGTCCACAGCACCCATGACTGTGTTGATAATCCTTTCTGTGGGGCATATCCTTCCTCCTTCAGGTAGAGGTCGTTGCCACTTACCATTAGGGCAACGACTGAATTTTCAGAAATCTGGGATTTCTCCGCCTCTACTCTGATCTGCTGGTTTCCCCTTCCTTCTAGGCAACTTACCTTCACACTCATGCGAAGGCGTGCTGCTAGCAGGGGTTGTAGGGTCCGTGCTTGAGAATTCCCAATAAGGTTGACCCTCGCACATTTGACTGCACTCTTTTCTTTCGCCATAGATTTATCTCTTTTCTCTTTTGTCTCCGTGTTTCCCTTGTTTTTCTTCTTCTTCTTCCCTCTTTTTTGATCTTCATTTGACTTTTCTTCTGTTTCTCTTTTCTCTTCTCCTCTTTACAATTTCCTTTGCGCACCAGTAACGCTCGAATCCTCTACACTGGGGTGAGCAGCATTAAGGTCCTTTTTCTTCTTTTTTTTTCTTCTTCTCATTGGCTCTGCATGGCAGAAGTGGGGCTGCCAATGCAGTTTTAGCTCCTTGAGTTGGAGTCTCATCGGCGGAACCACCCCAGTCAGTGGGAGTTTCGTCTCGAGCTTGAGCTGACTGGGCCTCTACTTTAGAGGCTAGCTCTAGGATTCTCTCCTCGAGACACCGAATCTGAAGCGCGGGCTGCATTTCTAGAGTCTGTATTTTACTTTCCAGTGCCCTAGATTTTTCTTCAGAGATTGTGAAGAGATCCTTGAGTTCGTTGCAGTATGCCACTGCCTCTCGGACCTCTCCTTTAAGGATGCAGTCGGTGCATATACTTCTTGGGTGGCAGTTCGAAAAACATCCCTCCGGGAAGTCCACGCACAACTTATCCTTCTAGCATATCGCACATGTATATTTGAGTGCAGCTGGACCTTTTTTCCCTGTCATTTTTAACACTTTCTCTCTCTCAAAACTTTGAGACCAATCAATAGTAAAAAAGGGGGTTGGTAAGTTCTTCCCGCGTGAGTCGCTCCCGCCTATAGATCGGAGACGTTTCGGATCTTTCAGAAGGCACACTGCATGTGCTGCTGTTCGTCCGACTGAGTCGTCAAACCTCGGCGTGCCGTGGCTCACAGCCAAGCAGCACTGACGGTCCCCGAAGGGGCCATCGATTCCTCACCAGGTGAACAACGGAGCACGCCCCCCCTACTAAACTCTGACTAGTTCCCTTCACGACGGCCAGGATCTCGGAGCAGCGTTCAGTGGATATCCCGCCACACCAAGAGACTTAACTCAAGGCTTTTTATTGGCCTGGCAACCAACCTGGGAACAAAGGGCCGTCACCTCAGACCGATGCTACCAGAAGCACCCGTCAACGGGCACTGGGAACGGTCAATAATTACGCGCCAGGGAAGAGAGAGAGAGAGAGAGAGAGAGAGAGAGAGAGAGAGAGAGAGAGAGAGAGAGAGAGAGAGAGAGAGAGAGAGAGAGAGAGAGAGAGAGAGAGAGAGAGAGAGAGAGAGAGAGAGAGAGAGAGAGAGAGAGAGTAACAAGGAGTAACAAGGAAAGTAAGTACCCTAGGAGACCTTACGGTCCATTCAAAGAGGGTACCTTTGGACTAGCAATTGAGCGGGCACATGGCTGCTCAATTATTTTGCGTCCATAAACGGCCACTTTTCAAGACTTTGTCTAGTCTTGACTTGAACTGGTCAACAGATTCACTGTTGACAACTTCCACTCGAAGTGCGTTCCACCGCAGATACTGTAGGTGAAAAGGTTTCCACACAGATTGCGGTTGTAACGCTTCAGTTCAAGTTTGAAGCCGTGATTGCGCGTTCTGTTCTCACTCAGTGTGAAAATATCCCGGTAGTCAACATTGTCGAACCCTCGAAGTATTTTGAAGACTTCGATGAGCTGACCACGCAGTCTACGGGTTTCCAGTGAGAACAGATCTAACTCCCTTAGTCTATCCTCATAACTTTTATGTCGGATAGAGGGAATCAGCTTGGTTGCCCTGGCTTGTACGCGTTCCAATCTCGCGATGTCCTTTCGCAATGAAGGACTCAAAATTGTACGGCATACTCCAGGTGCGGTCGGACAAGTGAGTTGTACAGGCACAGTACAATCTCCTGGTTCCGATAACCAAACTGGCGCTTAATATATCCTAGCATCCTTTGGGCCTTTTTCTCCGCCTCAATGCACTGTTTCGAGAACTTGAGGTCACTAGTGATTGTTACACCCAAGTCCTTCTCAGTGTCGGTGGATTCAATAGCAGTGCCCTTAAGGATATACTGAGATTGGGGGTTTCTGTGGCCGATATGCATCACTTTGCATTTGCCCACGTTAAAAGGCATTTGCCACGTGTCCGACCACTCCCCAATCTTCCCAAGAGAGAGAGAGAGAGAGAGAGAGAGAGAGAGAGAGAGAGAGAGAGAGAGAGAGAGAGAGAGAGAGAGAGAGAGAGAGAGAGAGAGAGAGAGAGAGAGAGAGAGAGAGAGAGAGTCACAAGGAGTCACAAGGAAAAGAAGTACCCTAGAAGACCTTACGGTCCATACGAGAGGGTACTTGTTACGAGTCAGGGACTCGTGAGCCTGTCAGCGAACCAGGACTTTATCCAGGCGCCTTTTGAACTGCTCCACAGAGTCGCTGTTCACGACTTCTGGCGGAAGCGCGTTCCACTCGTTGCAGATACTGTAACTGAAGAAGTTCCCGCATCTGTCCCGGTGATAACGCGGCAGCTCAATTTTGTAGCCGTGGTTTCTCGTTACGCCCTCGCTTAGTTGGAACATGTCCCCGTTGCCTACGTGGTCAATACCTCGGAGGATTTTGAAGACCTCGATTAATTGACCGCGCCGTCTTCGGGTTTCCAGTGAGAAGAGGTTTAGTTCTTCTAGGCGGGCTTCGTAATTTTTGTGCCTGATCGAGGGGATCAGTTTGGTCGCCCTGGCTTGTACTCGCTCCAGTCGGGCGATGTCCTTCCGAAGGGATGGACTCCAAAACTGGACTGCGTACTCCAGGTGAGGTCGGACCAGGGAAGAGAGAGAGAGAGAGAGAGAGAGAGAGAGAGAGAGAGAGAGAGAGAGAGAGAGAGAGAGAGTCACAAGGAGTCACAAGGAAAAGAAGTACCCTAGAAGACCTTACGGTCCATACGAGAGGGTACTTGTTACGAGTCAGGGACTCGTGAGCCTGTCAGCGAACCAGGACTTTATCCAGGCGCCTTTTGAACTGCTCCACAGAGTCGCTGTTCACGACTTCTGGCGGAAGCGCGTTCCACTCGTTGCAGATACTGTAACTGAAGAAGTTCCCGCATCTGTCCCGGTGATAACGCGGCAGCTCAATTTTGTAGCCGTGGTTTCTCGTTACGCCCTCGCTTAGTTGGAACATGTCCCCGTTGCCTACGTGGTCAATACCTCGGAGGATTTTGAAGACCTCGATTAATTGACCGCGCCGTCTTCGGGTTTCCAGTGAGAAGAGGTTTAGTTCTTCTAGGCGGGCTTCGTGACTTTTGTGCCTGATCGAGGGGATCAGTTTGGTCGCCCTGGCTTGTACTCGCTCCAGTCGGGCGATGTCCTTCCGAAGGGATGGACTCCAAAACTGGACTGCGTACTCCAGGTGAGGTCGGACCAGGGAATTAAAGAGAGTGAGAACGATTTCCCTGTTCCGATACCCAAACTGTCGCTTGATATACCCCAAGATTCTCTGGGCTTTCTTCTCCGCCTCGATGCACTGCTTGGAAAACTTGAGGTCGCTGGTGATCACGACTCCCAAGTCTTTTTCCATGTCTGTGCTCTCGAGCGCCGAGTTTTTGAGGCTGTAGACGGCTTGGGGATTTCTGTGGCCGATGTGCATCACCTTGCACTTTTCGACATTGAACGGCATTTGCCATTTGTCTGACCACTCCCCGAGTTTCCTCAAGTCGGCTTGGAGTCTCTCGACGTTTTCCGCGTCTGCCACGTTCATACCTAGTTTGGTATCGTCGGCAAATTTGGAAATCCTCGCAGTTATGCCATCATCTATGTCGTTTACATAGATGATGAAGAGTAGGGGGCCCAGCACGGAGCCTTGGGGAACGCCGCTTGTTACCGGTAGCCAACCGGACTTTTGCCCGTTCACCACTACTCGCTGCCTTCGACTATGCAGCCAGTTTTCGATCCAGTCACCTACAGCTCCGGCGATGCCTAGCGCTCGAACCTTTTTCAGCAATCGGCGGTGGGGCACCTTGTCGAAGGCCTTCTTCAAGTCGAGGTAGATGACATCCACCGCCTTCTCCCGGTCGTGTTCGCTGAACACGAAGTGGAAGAATTCCAAAAGGTTCGTTAGGCATGACCTGTGCCGCCGGAACCCGTGTTGGGAATTCCTCAATAGGTGGTTGGACTCGACGTGCTGCGTTATTTTGTCAACCAGGATACTTTCCATCAATTTTCCTACTACCGACGTCAGGCTGATCGGCCGGTAGTTAGATGGCTCGCTCGCGTTACCCTTTTTGAATATTGGGGTGACTTCCGCGTCTCGCCAGTCCTTTGGCACGCATCCAGTCTCGAGCGATTTCCTGAAGATCGAGCAGAGATGTGGGGAGACCTCATCTCGCACTTCCTTCAGCACCCGTGGTAAGAAGCCATCGGGCCCTGGCGACTTGTAGCGGTTCAAAGCGTCGATCTTTGAACGCACTATCGTCTCTTCGAAGTGAAATCTCTCCAATTGCTCTGAGCCTTCGTACTTGTCACGAGGCTCAGGGGTGGTGTCCTTCTCCTCAGTGAAAACTGACGAAAGTACTTGTTGAGGATGGTCGCATTCGCTTCGTCACTGAGCTCTAGCTCACCATCCTCTTTCACCAAGGGACCGATCCGTCTACGTGTCGGCTTACGGCTGTTTACGTATCCGAAGAATTCCTTGGGGCTCTCTTTGCAGAGTCTCGCCACACGGACTTCTTCGGCGCGTTTCGCCACCCTTATCATGGACTTGACACTTCGGCATAGACTTTTGTAGTGCTCGAATTCTCCAGTGTTCTTCGCTTGGCGATAGGCGGTTTTTCTCTTCCGTAGGGTTCTCCCGATTTCGGGGCTGAACCACTTGGGTTGAGTAGCTCCGACTCGGCCGCGTTCTGATGGAATGAATCGTGACTGCAGGGCCATGAATGAGTTTTTGAAATTCTTCCATGGTTGCTCGACGTTGTCACTATCTTCCACCTCTATCGCTGCCACGCCAGCATGAAGTCCCGCGAAATTTGCCTTTCTGAAGTTCAGCTTGGCTGCAGCACGAGCTACTGCTTCGCGAGCTGGGACTCGAATGCAGAACCTGATGAGGCGGTGGTCGCTGCCACCTAGCTCCTCATCTACACTAACTTCCTCAATGATGTCATCCTCGGATGTGAGAACTAGGTCGAGGATGTTTGCACCTCGTGTTGGTTCTCTCACCCATTGAGTGAAGAATCCTTCATTTACGAAGTTAAGGAGCCGTATGTTGTCGATGCGGGTTTCTCTGGTTGCCCAGTCAACGTGAGTGTTGAAGTCCCCCATGACGATACTCACCCTGCCTTCAGTTAACTGATTCAGTTGATTATAGAGGTCCCTGTCTTGATCCTCCGTCGAGGATGGGGGTCTATAAACTGTAACAGTCCTGTACTTGGTGGTACCCAGCTCCAAGTCCACGCATAGGACTTCTTGGTGGGCGGTGGTGGTGCTGCTCGTTGCCGTGAATACACTTCTCACGTACACCACCACTCCGCCCCCCTCCTTCGCCAGCCGGTCTTTGTGGAAGATCTGGTAGCCCGGGATTGCGAATTCGCCCTCAAAGTCACGAACAGAGGTTTGAATCCACGACTCCGTGATGGCCACCAGATCTGGTTCTTCCGTTGCTACGAGGGCCACTAATTCCAGAAACTTGTTCCGGATGGACCTCGCGTTTGAACAGAAGAACCTTAAGGGAGTTCCCGGCTGGTGGTCTCCCTAAGTTCGACCGTTTCCCGCCGCCTTTGGCTTGGCGGCAGGAATGGTCCTCCTTTCCCGAACAGACCGGACGCAGCGGTTAACCGTCTCCTGGATGAGGTTAGCCAGCATGGCTTTTCCCTTCATCGATAGGTGGGCTCCGTCCCTTTGGTAGAGGTCGTTTCTACCAAAGAACGTCCGGAAAGGGTCCGCGAAGAAGACCCCTTCAGCTGTACAGAGGTCTCTCAACCTCTGGTTTACCAGCTCATTGCGACGGTATGTAATGGGGTTAGGAGAGAGAGAGAGAGAGAGAGAGAGAGAGAGAGAGAGAGAGAGAGAGAGAGAGAGAGTGTTACAAGGAGTTACAAGGAAAGAAGGTACCCTAGGAGACCTTACGGTCCATTCAAAGAGGGTACCTTGGGACTAGCAATCGAGCGGGGCACATGGCTGCTCAATTGTTTTACGTCCCTAAACGGCCACTTTTCAAGACTTTGTCTAGTCTTGACTTGAACTGGTCAACAGATTCACTGTTGACAACTTCCACTGGAAGTGCGTTTCACTTACCGCAGATACTGTAGGTGAAAAAGTTTCCACACAGATTGCGGTTGTAACGCTTCAGTTCAAGTTTGAAGCCGTGATTGCGCGTTCTGTTCTCACTCAGTGTGAAAATATCCCGGTAGTCAACATTGTCGAACCCTCGAAGTATTTTGAAAACTTCGATGAGCTGACCACGCAGTCTACGGGTTTCCAACGAGAACAGATCTAATTCCCTTAGTCTATCCTTATAACTTTTATGTCGGATAGAGGGAATCAGTTTGGTTGCCCTGGCTTGTACGCGTTCCAACCTTGCGATGTCCTTTCGAAACGAAGGACTCCAAAATTGTACGGCATACTCCAGGTGCGGCCGAACTAGGGAGTTGTACAGACAAAGTACTATCTCCCTGTTACGGTATCCAAACTGGCGCTTTATGTAGCCTAACATCCTTTGGGCTTTCTTCTCTGCCTCAATGCACTGTTTCGAGAACTTGAGGTCGCTAGTGACAGTAACACCCAAGTCCTTCTCAGTGTCACTCGATTCGAGAGCAGTGCCCTTAAGGATATAATGAGATTGGGGATTTCTGTGGCCGATATGCATTACTTTGCACTTGTTCACGTTGAACGGCATTTGCCAGGTGTCCGACCACTCCCCAATCTTCCCAAGGTCTTCCTGCAGGCGGGCAGTATTTCCATCCTTTGCAACGTTCATACCAAGCTTGGTATCGTCGGCAAATTTGGAAATCTTGACAACCATGTCACCGTCCATGTCGTTGACGTAGATGATGAATAGTAGTGGTCCCAGGACAGAACCTTGAGGCACTCCGCTAGTAACGGGCACCCACTCAGAAGCCTGTCCATCCACCACCACCCGTTGCCGTCTGCCACTTAGCCAGTTCTCGATCCAGCCGGCTACTTTTCCGTCTATGCCCAGCGCTCGCACTTTCCGGAGAAGGCGGCGGTGTGGTACCTTATCAAAGGCTTTCTGAAAGTCTAAGTAAACCACATCCACCGCCTTGTCCCGATCGTGCTCACTGAACACGAAGTGGAAGAATTCCACAAGGTTCGTCAGGCATGACCGTTGCCTTCGGAAGCCGTGCTGGGAACTCCTCAGTAGCAGGTTTGACTCTAAATACGACGTTATTTTCTCCACCATCATGCTTTCCATGAGTTTACCGACTATCGAAGTCAGACTGATAGGTCGGTAGTTTGACGGATGGCTGGAGGATCCTTTCTTGAAGATCGGAGTCACCTCCGCCTCACGCCAGTCTCTAGGAACGCATCCGGTCCGGATTGACATGTTAAAGATAGCGCACAGATGTCGTGATACTTTATCGCACACTTCCTTCAACACCTTGGGTAAAAACCCGTCCGGTCCAGGGGACTTATTCTTCTTTAGGTCAGCGATCTTTTTCTTTATTTCTCCTTCGGTGAAGTCCATTGCCTCCAGCTTTTCCCCCGAGTAGGAATCCGTGGGCTGGGCTAGTGGACCACACTCTTTAGTAAACACTGAGGAGAAGTAGTCATTGAGAAGGTTAGCATTTTCTGCATCTGACTGAGTTAATGCACCCTCCTCGTCCACTAGGGGCCCAATCCTACGATGGATTGGTTTACGGCTATTTACATAGCCGAAGAACTCCTTGGGATTCTCCTTGCAGAGTCTCGCCACTCGGAGTTCCTCAGTACGCTTAGCCGCCCTTATGCTGGACTTCACTCTCCTGGCTAGCCTCCGGTACTCGTCAAAGGCACCCGAGATCTTCGATCGCCGGTACGCATTTCTCTTCTCCCTAAGCAGTTGGCCGATTTCTCGATTAAACCACTTTGGTTGAACAGAAGACCGACGGAGGCATTTTAGAGGGATGCAACTTGATTGAAGACTCATGAATATATTTTTGAAATTGTTCCACGAATCCTCAACCTCTTCGCATACCGCTAGCCTTACATCAGTCAGCCCAGCACGAAGGCGTGCAAAGTCTGCTCTTCTCAAGTCAAGTTTCCTTGATTGACTGGCAACAGACCTTACCTTCGGGATCTTGACGCTAAATCTAACTAGCTGGTGATCACTGCCACCGAGCTCTTCGCCTACAGAGACATCCTCAACGATATCATCCTCAGAGGTGAAGACCAAGTCGAGGATATTGTCTCCTCTCGTCGGTTCTCTGACCCATTGAGTGAGGAACTCGTTGTTGGCGAACTCCAGGAGTAGCGCGCTATCGCCACAGGCTGCTCTGGTTTCCCAGTCAACTTGTCTGTTGAAGTCGCCCATAACGATGCACACTCTGCCTTGAACAAGCTCACCCAGCAGCTGGTACAGTTCCCTGTCCTTCTCAACGGGTTGGGAAGGGGGTCTGTAAAGCACCAGGGTCCTGTATCTGACAAGACCTATCTCTAGGTCAACGCCTAGGAGCTCGTGATCGGATATAATGTTGGAGTTCGTAGATTTGATTGTATCCTTGACATACAACATTACACCGCCACCCTCTCTGTCTGGCCTATCTTTGTGGAAGAGTTGGTAGCCAAGAACCGTGAATTCGCCTTCAAAGTCTCGGTTTGACGTTTTTATCCACGATTCTGTTATGGCTACCATTTCGGGTTCTTCCGTCGCTACGAGGCCACGGAGCTCAGGAAACTTGTTCCTGATTGACCTCGCATTGAACAGAAGAACTTTCAGGGAGTCCCCAACTGTAGGACTCCCTATGCTCTTCCGTTTGCCGGCTTCTTTGTTGGCGAGGCACCCCTTTTTGCGACCTCTGAGAAGGTCGTTCCTGGAGTGACACGGGCGTACTGGCGTACGTCCGCCTTCACTCTGGGCCGGATACTCCTTTCGGTCCTCTCTACGACATTCTGGATCATGTTCGACAGAAAGGCTTTTCCTTTAAAGGAAAGATGTACCCCATCCCTTTGGTAGAGATCATTTCTACCATAAAAGGTGCGGTACGGGTCCACAAAAAAGACCCCCTCTGCCGTACACAAATCTGCCAGGCGCCGGTTTAGAGACACATTCATCGAGTGAGCGGTCCGTGTTGGACCTCTCCTCGGGAGCATCCCGACTACCACACGCTTGCGGGTTTTCAGCCCACAGTCGTCCACGGCACCCATGACCGTGTGGAGGATTTTATCTGTAGGGCCTACCCTACCTCCTCTCAGGTACAGGTCGTTTCCACTGACCATCAGAGCAACGACTGAGCTCTCAGAAATCTGTGATTTCTCAGCCTCTACTCTGATGTGGTGGTTACCACATCCTGGCAGGCAGCTTACCTTCACACTAGTGCGAAGGCGGGCCGCTAGCAGGGACTGCAAGCCCCGTGCTTGAGAATCACCAATAAGGGTGACTCTTGCACATTTGTCAGCAGGCGACTTTTTCTTTCCTCTCGGAAGCGACTTGCCGCTTTCCTCTTGTATCTCTGCATTTTTCTTTTTTTTCTTCCTCATCTTATTTTTCTTCTCTTCATTTGTTTTCTCTTCTTCCGTTTCTCTTTTCTCTTCTTCTCTTTCCACTTTCACATGCGCACCAGTAGCGCTCGAATCCTCTACACTGGGGTGAGCTGCATTATGGTCCTTTTTCTTCTTTTTCTTTTTCTTCTTCTCATTGGCTCCGCATGGCAGAATTGGGACTGCCAATGCAGTTTCACCTCCTTGGGCTGGAGTCACATCGGCGGAACCACCCAAGTCAGTGGGACTTTCGTCTCGAGCTTGAGCCGACTGGGCCTCTAGTTTAGAGGCTAGCTCTAGGATCTTTTCCTCGAGACGCCGAATCTGAAGCGCGTGCTGCGTTTCTAGGGTCTGCAGTTTATTTTCCAGCGCCCTAGATTTTTCTTCAGAGGCTGTGAAGAGATCCTTGAGTTCATTGCAGCATGCCACTGCCTCTCGGATCTCTCCTTTATGGATGCAATCAGTGCATATACTTCCCGGGTGGCATTTCGAAAAACATCCTTCCAGGAAGTCCACGCACCACTTATCCTTCTGGCATATCGCACATGTATATTTAAGTGCAGCTGGACCTTTTTTCCCTGTCATTTTAAACACTTTCTCTCTTTCAAAACTTTGTGACCAATCAATAGAAAAAAGGGGGTTGGTGAGTTCTCCCCGCGTGAGTCGCTCCCGCCTATCGATCGGAGACGTTTCGGATCTTTCAGAAGGCACGCTCCATGTGCTGCTGTTCGTCCGACCGAGTCGTCAAGCCTCGGCGTGCCGTGGCTCCCAACCAAGCAGCACAGACGGTCCCCGAAGGGGCCATCGATTTGTCACCAGGTGAACAACAACGAAGCACGCCCCTTACTAAACTCCTACTAGTTCCCTTCACAACGGCCAGGATCTCGGAGCAGCGTTCAATGGATATCCCGCCCCACCAAGAGACTCGACCCAAGGCTTTTTATTGGCCTGGCAACCAACCTGGGAACAAAGGGCCGTCACCTCGGACCGATGCTACCAGAGGCACCCGTCAACGGGCACTGGGAACGGTCAATAATTACGCGCCAGGGAAGGGGTTAACGGGGCACTACCCTCATCCCATTCATCGTGCCCCAACGCCTAGGACACCTCTAGTCCTAGTCTCTCGCAACCAGTGAGCGTCGATTGGCGTTGTTTATAGAGGTTCCAAAGCCTCTCTTCTGACGCATGAGGTAGCTGCCAGGTCCTTATATGTAGATAGAGGAAGAAAAGAGAAACAGGGACATGATAGGAGTAGGCTTTTTTTTTTTTTTTTTTTTTTTGTATAAGTGGGAGAGATAGAATAAAAGTAAAAAAAGAGAAGGATAGAGTAAAAAAAAGGAAGGAATGACGCACTTAGTCTGGAATCTCGTTTTCGACCAAATCGACAAGGGAAGCCCTACCAGGGGTACCCAGAAGAGGTACCCCTGCCGACATAGCTCGAAAAGTCAAAAGTACACACAAGCTCTCTTCCCGCGACAAGGGGGCGTCACCTCTCCCTCTACATTCTTTGAAGAGAGAGAGAGAGAGAGAGAGAGAGAGAGAGAGAGAGAGAGAGAGAGAGAGAGAGAGAGAGAGAGTCACAAGGAGTCACAAGGAAAAGAATTACCCTAGAAGACCTTACGGTCCATACGAGAGGGTACTTGTTACGAGTCAGGGACTCGTGAGCCTGTCAGCGAACCAGGACTTTATCCAGGCGCCTTTTGAACTGCTCCACAGAGTCGCTGTTCACGACTTCTGGCGGAAGCGCGTTCCACTCGTTGCAGATACTGTAACTGAAGAAGTTCCCGCATCTGTCCCGGTGATAACGCGGCAGCTCAATTTTGTAGCCGTGGTTTCTCGTTACGCCCTCGCTTAGTTGGAACATGTCCCCGTTGCTTACGTGGTCAATACCTCGGAGGATTTTGAAGACCTCGATTAATTGACCGCGCCGTCTTCGGGTTTCCAGTGAGAAGAGGTTTAGTTCTTCTAGGCGGGCTTCGTAACTTTTGTGCCTGATCGAGGGGATCAGTTTGGTCGCCCTGGCTTGTACTCGCTCCAGTCGGGCGATGTCCTTCCGAAGGGATGGACTCCAAAACTGGACTGCGTACTCCAGGTGAGGTCGGACCAGGGAATTAAAGAGAGTGAGAACGATTTCCCTGTTCCGATACCCAAACTGTCGCTTGATATACCCCAAGATTCTCTGGGCTTTCTTCTCCGCCTCGATGCACTGCTTGGAAAACTTGAGGTCGCTGGTGATCACGACTCCCAAGTCTTTTTCCATGTCTGTGCTCTCGAGCGCCGAGTTTTTGAGGCTGTAGACGGCTTGGGGATTTCTGTGGCCGATGTGCATCACCTTGCACTTTTCGACATTGAACGGCATTTGCCATTTGTCTGACCACTCCCCGAGTTTCCTCAAGTCGGCTTGGAGTCTCTCGACGTTTTCCGCGTCTGCCACGTTCATACCTAGTTTGGTATCGTCGGCAAATTTGGAAATCCTCGCAGTTATGCCATCATCTATGTCGTTTACATAGATGATGAAGAGTAGGGGGCCCAGCACGGAGCCTTGGGGAACGCCGCTTGTTACCGGTAGCCAACCGGACTTTTGCCCGTTCACCACTACTCGCTGCCTTCGACTATGCAGCCAGTTTTCGATCCAGTCACCTACAGCTCCGGCGATGCCTAGCGCTCGAACCTTTTTCAGCAATCGGCGGTGGGGCACCTTGTCGAAGGCCTTCTTCAAGTCGAGGTAGATGACATCCACCGCCTTCTCCCGGTCGTGTTCGCTGAACACGAAGTGGAAGAATTCCAAAAGGTTCGTTAGGCATGACCTGTGCCGCCGGAACCCGTGTTGGGAATTCCTCAATAGGTGGTTGGACTCGACGTGCTGCGTTATTTTGTCAACCAGGATACTTTCCATCAATTTTCCTACTACCGACGTCAGGCTGATCGGCCGGTAGTTAGATGGCTCGCTCGCGTTACCCTTTTTGAATATGGGGGTGACTTCCGCGTCTCGCCAGTCCTTTGGCACGCATCCAGTCTCGAGCGATTTCCTGAAGATCGAGCAGAGATGTGGGGAGACCTCATCTCGCACTTCCTTCAGCACCCGTGGTAAGAAGCCATCGGGCCCTGGCGACTTGTAGCGGTTCAAAGCGTCGATCTTTGAACGCACTATCGTCTCTTCGAAGTGAAATCTCTCCAATTGCTCTGAGCCTTCGTACTTGTCACGAGGCTCAGGGGTGGTGTCCTTCTCCTCAGTGAAAACTGACGAGAAGTACTTGTTGAGGATGGTCGCATTCGCTTCGTTACTGAGCTCTAGCTCACCATCCTCTTTCACCAGGGGACCGATCCGTCTACGTGTCGGCTTACGGCTGTTTACGTATCCGAAGAATTCCTTGGGGCTCTCTTTGCAGAGTCTCGCCACACGGACTTCTTCGGCGCGTTTCGCCACCCTTATCATGGACTTGACACTTCGGCATAGACTTTTGTAGTGCTCGAATTCTCCAGTGTTCTTCGCTTGGCGATAGGCGGTTTTTCTCTTCCGTAGGGTTCTCCCGATTTCGGGGGTGAACCACTTGGGTTGAGTAGCTCCGACTCGGCCGCGTTCTGATGGAATGAATCGTGACTGCAGGGCCATGAATGAGTTTTTGAAATTCTTCCATGGTTGCTCGACGTTGTCACTATCTTCCACCTCTATCGCTGCCACGCCAGCACGAAGTCCCGCGAAATTTGCCTTTCTGAAGTTCAGCTTGGCTGCAGCACGAGCTACTGCTTCGCGAGCTGGGACTCGAATGCAGAACCTGATGAGGCGGTGGTCGCTGCCACCTAGCTCCTCATCTACACTAACTTCCTCAATGATGTCATCCTCGGATGTGAGAACTAGGTCGAGGATGTTTGCACCTCGTGTTGGTTCTCTCACCCATTGAGTGAAGAATCCTTCATTTACGAAGTTAAGGAGCCGTATGTTGTCGATGCGGGTTTCTCTGGTTGCCCAGTCAACGTGAGTGTTGAAGTCCCCCATGACGATACTCACCCTGCCTTCAGTTAACTGATTCAGTTGATTATAGAGGTCCCTGTCTTCATCCTCCGTCGAGGATGGGGGTCTATAAACTGTAACAGTCCTGTACTTGGTGGTACCCAGCTCCAAGTCCACGCATAGGACTTCTTGGTGGGCGGTGGTGGTGCTGCTCGTTGCCGTGAATACACTTCTCACGTACACCACCACTCCGCCCCCCTCCTTCGCCAGCCGGTCTTTGTGGAAGATTTGGTAGCCCGGGATTGCGAATTCGCCCTCAAAGTCACGAACAGAGGTTCGAATCCACGACTCCGTGATGGCCACCAGATCTGGTTCTTCCGTTGCTACGAGGGCCACTAATTCCAGAAACTTGTTCCGGATGGACCTCGCGTTGAACAGAAGAACCTTAAGGGAGTTCCCGGCTGGTGGTCTCCCTAAGTTCGACCGTTTCCCGCCGCCTTTGGCTTGGCGGCAGGAACGGTCCTCCTTTCCCGAACAGACCGGACGCAGCGGTTAACCGTCTCCTGGATGAGGTTAGCCAGCATGGCTTTTCCCTTCATCGACAGGTGGGCTCCGTCCCTTTCGTAGAGGTCGTTCCTACCAAAGAACGTCCGGAAAGGGTCCGCGAAGAAGACCCCTTCAGCTGTACAGAGGTCTCTCAACCTCTGGTTTACCAGCTCATTGCGACGGTATGTAATGGGGTTAGGGCTCCTCCGTGGAAGGATCCCGACAACGACCCTCCTCCTCGTCTTTAGTCCGCAGTCGTCGACTGCCCCCATGACGTTCTGGAGTATTGCTTCTGTCGCCCCTGCTCCCCCGTTGCGGAAGTAGAGGTCGTTGCCACTAGCCAGAATGGCAACTACTGAAGAGTCAGGAGTGGGACTCTTCTCCACCTCCTTTCTCAGTGCCTTATTACCCTTGCCGGGCAGGCACTTGACCTCCACTTTCTTTTGGAGCCGTGCTCGCAGGAACGGTTCAAGTCCTCGAGCCTGAGAGTCACCATAGACAGTGACCTCCAGTTTCTTGGACGCTTTCTCCTTCTTCCTCTCCACCTTCTTCCAGCCATCTGCCTTCGTGCTCTTTTCCTTCTCTTTCGTGTTTAAAGCTTCGCTCTCTTCTTTTTTCTTCTTTTCAATCTTCTCTTCTTCCCTTTTCTGCTTCCTTCTATTCTTCTTCCTTTCTTGCTTCTTTCGCTTTCTCTCCTTTTTCTCATCTTCTGTGATGGGAGTTTTGGGGGGTTTCTTGAGAGAGAGAGAGAGAGAGAGAGAGAGAGAGAGAGAGAGAGAGAGAGAGAGAGAGAGAGAGAGAGAGAGAGAGAGAGAGAGAGAGAGAGAGAGAGAGAGAGAGAGAGAGAGAGAGAGAGAGAGAGAGAGAGAGAGAGAGAGAGAGAGAGAGAGAGAGAGAACAGACACCTAAGCGACCCTTTTTTTGCGCTAATGGAGGTACGAAATGATAAGACGCCGTGATACGCCGCAATGACCTGAAATTCCGCATTCACAGAAACTTGCGATAAGTGTGGAAGCCAGAAGGTCCTACCTGGAGTCGGACAAAGTTCGCCCCACCGGCTTCAGAACCTTCTCGCCCTCACGCTAAAAGGCCAAGTCTATTCTCGTCTAGCGGTGCGTCTGACCCTAGATCCCTCCCCATCGGACGGAGAGAGTATCCACCTAGTATCCACCGTCATTTCTACTCCGTCAGTATCCTCTGTCCACTCCCGTCGGTACCCGCTATTCGTGTCCACTTGGACTCTGCACAATTCTCGCAGGATCCCTCAAGCTCACGGTATTCTCGTTAATTCACGTGAGTCTACTTCGACCCGCTTCATCATCGGCTTAGTTTACGCTGAAGGTCGTTCGAGCGTCCCTCGGTCCGTTTTTTGTACGGTGACCTTCCCTACCACGTCTCTCCCCTCCCCTTAGCTGCTGAAGGCCCGTGTATATCTAGTATGTGTATAGCTGATTCTAAAA